>NDXB01005372.1:144352-174193 GCA_002631895.1 Agapornis roseicollis
AATCAGTTTGTCTGCTGTTAACACTGCAAATCTACTGTTCATTTTTTTTTTTTTTTTGTATGCTACACAATCCCGTAGCTACTGCAAAAGAAATCCTATGACACTCTTCATATTGCTTATCTACTACCAGGAATAATAACAAGAGACAGTAGTTAGAAAACTGTCACTTCCTTTGCAGTCTGCACAATCTACTGAGGACTCAGATATCTGAAAATCATACGTGGACACAAAATAAAAGCGACAGAACTTTAAAGCAACTGCCTGGCAGCTTCAGAGTCCAGACAGCTATATGTTTTTCAGACTCACTTGCCAGGACGCAAGGGCTGCCCTAGAGCTTGCTATGTGGAGTGCAGAGTAACAGGGCATCTGCATAGTAAAAGTATTTTTGCAACAGCTGAAGAAATTACATATTAAGCCTACTCACAGATAACTATCTCATTCACCATATATTCAGGCTGGCAATTACACAGTGCTAATATTATCTCAAAGGACTAACCCAATATGCATAAATGCAAGAATATAATGTGTTCATGTTGTGCATTTTATCTACCTCAGTTCTCATAGCAAACTTGTTTTCAGTGTACTTGAGTATCTATTCATTCCAAAACCTCAAAGTAACACAAAAAATAAACAAACATACACATGAGCCTTGGCTGATAAGCATACAAAGCACTGTCAAAAAACGTAAGTTTCCTCTTGCTATAAAATGCTGTATCTTTGCAGAAGTTCTAATACACATGGCAAGTGTCAAACAGTAGACTTTATTTTCTTGGTTTGCCTGAGTCTAGCTATATAGGATTATTTACCTTTCACAGACAAGAGGCCTGGATTCACTCAGGACTGGACCCAGGGATGAGCAAGGCTGCCGAGGTGGTGGTGCTATAGGAATAGAGGAATCCAGGGAACTTGTTTTCCGATGTAGTGTCTCCTGTGCCAGCCCAGAGGCCTCACTGTCAGTGGGACAGGATCCAACTTTGCTGTGACCGCTGGATGATGGAAGCTCTGGACCAACTGCACCTTGTAGGGCTAGCTCTGCAGCTGCTTGCTCAGCCTCCAAGGTTGGTGATGCTGGAGGTGACAGTCGGGGCTTGCGTTTGGTGGATGCTCCAGAAAGCAGTTTCAGCAAACCTTTCTTCTCTTTCTGTAAACCAAAGCAGTGCCTTGTTTTAGAACAAAAGTCTTCTGTGAAGAGCTGAACACTTCTGTCTGACAGATGACACGGTAATCAGAGAGGAGGTATTTGAGATTGTACAAATTAATAAAGATAACTACAAAGATTATGAAAGAGAAAGGTGATTATTACAATTCTAAAGAGAAAAAACAGTAAGTCTTTTAGACCATAAACCAGCTAAGTCCTTTTGCTTTAATTAAGACTTACCTTAAAAGCCAATGCCAGTGACCCGAAAGCCTGTCTATAAAAAGGAGTGTGAGAAGTTAGATTCCCACAATGGGAATCTAAGAAGTAAACCATTTTGCTAACATGGAAGCTTCTAGGAAGACGTAAAGAATCATTTCAGACCAAGCAGGGAGAAAAGTCTGCCCTGGAGGCTTCTGGTTAGATAAGTGTCTTTTACTTATCCTCCCTCACTAAGGGAAGACCTTCATGATTTAACAGAAATTTGCCACAAGGAGAATGTATTGTGTTCTGCTGCTCTGCTAGAGGGAAGAATTGTAAAGATTCTTTTTGCTTGTCCAGACAGGAATCCCTGAAGACTATTACTTACCCTGGAGAAAATTATTTAAGCAGCTTTTGTGTTTCTTGTCTGCTTTTTTTAAGGGGTGTGGCAGTGATCTTCTTACCAGCCCTTTGACTGAGTGAATTTAGTGCTTAAGAGAGGTGCCAGATTTTAAGCCCTTGAGACAAAAATAAGCTATTTAACCAAAGAATGAGAAAACTATGAGCAGTGTAAGATTTTTATTATAGTTTGGGATGCATTGGGATTGGTAAACTGTGAATGGAAAATCCTCAGTCCTTCTTCCAAGTCTCGAATAACTTCAAGCTATACTAGCTAAGACTGATCCCTAGCAAATGGGAAAGGAAAAGAGAAGCTCAAAGAATATGTTAGCGTCTTTAACCTTAAACTGTAGAACATACTGTCAAAAATATAGAACATCCCTTCCAACCCAAACCATGCTATGATTCTAAAAGTCCTGCCTAAGGGTACCTCAGTCTGATTTCAGTGGCTACAACTAAAGTAACTTTAAAACAAAGTTCCAGGTACACCCATTCAACAATATTCAACAAAAAAAAATTAGGAAGTGGATGAGATTAGTGTACAGCCTATGATTAAAACCTTCTTAAACTTCATTAAGGAGCATGTGTGGCTAAAGAGTAGTAAGGTAAAGCCTAAAACATTTGAGATATAAAAAACTGTTGTCAAAAGGAGAAAAAACCATATCTAACTACACCACAACTGTAAAACAAAACCAGCTGAAGTTGAAGGAATGTTTCTGCCTACAGTATACTATAATTACATGGCTGTTGGACAGTGAGAATAAGTTTAGGCACAGAGGAAAATACTTCAAATAGAAGACCTAAAGCAGAATCACTACAGACTACTGGTTTACATTTAAAAAAGACAAGAGTTGGATGCTTCTTTTCCTTTGCCCAATAAACACTGCTGGTTATGTGTTTTTCATAATTTCGCTGTGTGTCTGCTTAATCAAGAAGGCAACCTAAAAAAATAATGATCTTTACTAAATAATTAGGTTTATTTTATTAGACCGATTTTTTTTTTGTATGTTCCCACAACTTCATAGGGATTTTATCTGAGTGGGTTATTTTGTTGTTGGGGTTTGTTTTAATTACAGGCTTATTAGTTTACAGATACTTCCTGATAACATATGCTAACCATACATCTTTCTGAAGTATTTAGGAAACTGACTGCAGGTAAAGAAAAACAAAATACTTGAAATTCCAACAGTCAATCTACTAGTTCTTCTGAACTTTATCCATTTACCTTTTGTTTCTCCTGCTAAAGGCATGAACCTGCTACCCTATTTTAACCCTTCTCCAAGGTTTGCTCTGTATTTTAACCCACCCTAAATTTTTCTTGTGTGGTCAAGGATATATTTGTCCATGGCTGTAGTCACAAAATGGCTGCCTGAGTTTCAGACTCAGTCTTAAAAACCTTCCAGTGCTTCTGTTCAACAAAATGTACGAGAAAAAAATGGATCTCAAAGTTTGCATGATGAAAATGGTAGAGTTCAAGGCAATGATTATATCTCTACCCACCTTGCCATCCTTGTCTGCTTTATTGACAGCAGCATTTCCACCAGCTGCTAGAGCACTCTCTGGAGATGCAGGAGCTCCGGCGTGAGTGTTCACAGTTCTTCCACTAACATCTCCCTCCAAAGATGAAGCAGCAATGTTGGGAGAATTCAAAGAACCTGCAGCACATGCCAGTGGGATGGTTGAGCGGTTCACATTCACAGCTGTGACATAAGCAGCACTATTTGCTGGGGGCTGGAGCTGCTGGGAGGCAACAGAGTGGTGGGGAATGATCACAGCTGCAGGAATAAGGCATGTTGGACTCTGTGCTTGTATGGGTGTGACTGCTGCCGTAGGTCTTTCTTGACTGTGCGCAGCAACTAGAACAAAAGAATAAAATGTGACTGGTCATCTTTTCACAAGACACACAAAGACAGGTACAGTTACTGTGTTACACCTAATCAGTCATGAGAAGCTTCCTGCTCACCTTCCTAACTCACATTTATATTACTAAGAGATCTTACACAGCATCAAATTCATCTCACCAGAATAAAGAAGTAGCAGATGCTACCCTACTTGCACCAGTATGCACAGAAGAACAACAGCACTGCAACTACTGTGGAGAAGTCCAAGCTACTAAGTAAAATGCTTCAAGTACAGAGAGAGATGCAAAGTGAAGATTACACTTTAGTTTGTAAGAGCTAGCTAAATACAGCCTGGAACTTGTCTGTTCCATCTAATATGCTGTGTAGTTGTCAGGGCACAGAAAACAAAGTAGGAAGAAACACTCCTTATAGAAGCTGCTAAAAATATAATTGGATTGTTTTCCCTACACTACTCACAAAATCCACAACAGATTTAGTGGGTCTTTCAAACAATAAGTACAGTGGCAATTACTGCTATGAGTGGTTTCTCTGAAAACGTAAGCTACTGTCTCTTGGGATGTTTAAATATAGAAGTGGATTTACTCATACCCCTGTGAAATAAAAGGAACATCCACAGTGGAAGCTGCAGAACAGCACAGCTGAATATACCAACCTGGGCTGCAGCCTAGCTACAAAGCACAGAGCTCTGCTTTAACTAATTTATCCTTCTCAAGAAACAACATTGCTATTATAGTTACATTGTCAACCATACATGCTTTTGGATCATTTCAACATCTTATCTCTGCAGCACTGAGTAGTATGAAATGAAAACATCTTAACTGAATGGGGCAAAATGCAGCACATTAGTGCTGCACAGCCTTTCCTTCAAATACTCTGAAACACAGTATCTAACAAGGGGATCCCTCTGAAGTTTGGTGCACGTAAATCTCAAACATATCCATTCACTCTGATTTTTCAGATATACTGCTTAGAGTTTTGGGTTTGTTATAAGCGATATCCTGGAATCAAGCCTCAGGCACTTGATCTCTTCAGTCTGCTCTCTACAAATTCCCCTGGTAATTTGGTTAGACTGCATCAACAGTGTATTAGAGAAGACTGACAAAGTTCATAAGTTCGATACAACAATCCTGTATTATCATACCCAGTTAAAATCTCCATTATAAGAAACACAAGTTTTTTCTTAAAAAGAAAGCACCACAAAATTGTGTCTGGTTTTCAATCTATAACCTCTTCCCCTGTAATGGATCCTTCCTAACTCCTGAGGACCATGCACATCTTTCAAAGTTCCTTTCAATCAAAGAATGCATATCCCTTCAGCAAGGGTGATGTAAAGCCATGTCTCACTAAGATCATTTGAAGAAGGGTTCTCAAAGTCCTGAGCTAAACTGAAACTGAAGAAGAACCCTGCAAAAATGCACCCTTGATCTGTGAAGCTTCATCATGAGAGTAACACTCAGCAAAGGTATCAGGGAAAGCTCAAGATGATCACGTTTCAGATGCTGATGACAAAGTTCTTTAACATTTGAACATAAAACAGCTGTTATTGCTTCAGTTCTCAGTCCCTTATAAGGGACAGATCTGTGTTTGTAACTGGTTAGTACACCTTCAGATCAAAATCCTGTGTTAAGTTCTCTGTGAAGAGAATGCAGCCCCTCTGAATTTTCCATCTGGACCTGAAAAGTTGGGAAGTATGTTGTCATGTTTTCCAGCTGAATGGAACTGTAAGATGTTATCTGTCTTGACAACAGTGCAGAGATGGGGGTTCAAGAAATACTTCTAGAGCCTACAGGAGCTTTCTCCTTTGTGCTGTCACTTTGCAAACTTAAAGGAAGCTCAAAAGAAGAATTCAGATTAGAAACCACCTATGCCTGACAGGCAGGAAAGTGCAGATGCTTTGCTTAGTTTCTCTTACCAGCTGCCAATAGCACCTGGTTATTGTTTTTTAAAGGTAAAGAACAGAGTTTCTACAGAGGACTACCACATCTGTTCCAGCCTAAGATCAAAATGGAGGAAGATGGCGCTAAGGAAATAAAATATCTATGTACATATCCTACCTCCTCCAAAAGGAAACCTGGTGCTGACTATATGAACATGAACAGTGTTTTATGAGATGCATGACTCTGAAGATGGTGGGTTAATTCATGGATCTCAAGACAGCAAGAAAGAAATCACCCTTAAGGGGCTAACAATACCATCTGCAACTGCAGCTTTGTCTTCCGCTCTGCCAATAAGAGCCTTGTGGTTAAAAACCCCTTTTGTCTCAACAAGAGATCTTAGGCCCTAAATTCAAAGCTGAAAGAGGGAATACTGGGATAGTCTGAAATGGAGGTTTGGGTTGGTATTTTTTCCCTTTTCTTCTGGCCCTAGGAGTAACTGGAACAGATCAGGCTCCAGTTGTGTGGTATTTTCCTAGCCTGGCAAATCCACAGAGGAGTGTATGGATTTGGTAAACAAAAACTCTTGAAAACACCACTATCAATCTTTTTGGATCTGGGTTTAAACAACAAGAAGGCATGTTTCACTGTGATGTGGCTGGCCCTAGACAGTAAAGGCAGAGTTACACCTGTGAGACATACAGAATACTATGACATAAATCATATCGATCTTGGAGCCAGTATAGCCTTACTGTTTCAAAGCTGAGGCTGCAGTCAAGGTTAGAGAACACACTGGAATGCCTAAGGACTAACCCTGAGCCAGAGACCTGAAAAAGGAGTGAATGCTAAAGGTCTTCAAAGATGCTAGGAGATAATTTAAAAGTGAATGCTAAATTAGAGCAATCTGTAGTTGTTATGCAGTTAACACACACACACACACAAAAAGCTATGACTCAGGTGTTCTTATCACTTTATTACTACCTGAATTGTGTATGAGTGGGAAAGCTCCAAGAACATCCCCATCCCAGATACTGATGAAATAACAAAAATTCCATCTAAAATACTTGCAGATAAACTCCCAACAGTAGGAGTACACACAGTTGCTTAGAGGAGAATAATTAAAGATTCAACAATTCAGAAAGTCATACTGTCATTTCAGAAAGCACTCAACTCTACAAATAACATAAAAAATACTTTTAGAAAGCCCAGCAGATATTTATGCATATCCTGACTCACCCAGACAGACCCTACAGTTTGCCTACCAAACATAAAAAGCTTTGCTTTATTTATTGATTGATTTTTACCTGTTCTAACTGCGTTGCGAGCCTGGTTGACTGTCATTTGTCCTGTCACGTGCATAAGGACCTTGGCTTGCGGACTAGTTTGGATATGCGCTGCGGAAACCACAGCTGTGGGTACTGTGCTGGAGTTCACTGCCACACCATTCCCCTGGAGCTTCTGTGATGTTCCACCAGCAGTGGAAGGGCTGACCATAGTTACCACTCGTCCCGTCTGGCCAGCAGTAGACATGGGAACTTTTGTTTGTGATGTACTTGTCACTGTTCTGCCAAAATTAAAAGCAAAATGCTAAAACATAACTAAAAAATGAGCTGGCTACTAAAACCTGCAGCTCTTCTATTACTCAATTTTAGCATTATATACAATAACAGAATCAGTTTGGACTCCAAAATAAGTATCCAAAATAAGTATCCAAAAGTATCTAAACTACTTAGATACTTTATAAAAATATACCTAGTAACTGGAGCCACATAATTCCCAGGAAAAACGCCAATTTTGCTTGTGTGCATGGAAGTTCCCTTGAACCAGCCATCTTGACAGCGTTCAAACACTAAGAACATTTCTCCCTTCCTCAGTTCCAGTTCATCATCTTTTCGAGGAGTGTAAGGGTATATAGCAATATACCTAAAAGACAGGAAAGTAGACGCATTTGATAAACCTAAAACAATTGAAAACATCACTTTCTGGCAGAGAGAGTTCAGAGATGAGAAGGCATGGCAGAAAAGGATTATGTGTTAGTAGATCCGTCACACTGTTACAATATTAAAACAGAAGTTATGGCAATATTAAGGGAAACAATGACCATTAAGAATAATCTCCTAACTGCACTTCAGTGCAATGAACAATAAGGCTATTCATTTTCTTAATTTAGTGAACTTAACTAAATACGTGTTTATCAAGTACAGATCCCAGCATATCCCACTTCTCTCTCCCTCCACTTGCTTCTAGTATCTTTTACACTTTGTGACATGCCAGTACCTTTTTTGTGGAGGGGTGGGGAGAATGGAGAAGTTCTGTTAATTGGGAGTGAAAAATCAGTATCAGAACTACTTGTCAGATTGCAAAACTGGAATCTCCCTGTACAACTGCATGCCCAAAAGAAAGATGTTACTAGAACTTGAAGTTTATGGGTAAGGTAGTAGCAGTTACACACTTGTAAAGTTCATTTCTCATTTCCTTCTAAGTAACATTAATGCATAATACAGTGCATCTGAAACCATAGTGAGAGTTCAGAAACATTTTGCATTTTTACTTCTAAAAAGACACTCTTAGGGGAAAAAAAAAATCAACAGTAAAAATAAAACTGAAGCTCCTGCAGTTGCTGCTGGAATATTCCTCGGGAAGTCTCCAAATAAGATTGCACATTTTCCTATTGTCACATTAAGGAGTGTTACTGTTTTAACCACCCTAGTGTTCTATTTTCTGCCACAGTTTGAACGTAAGAAAACTTTTTAAACCGTTTACATAAAATTGTTTATATAATTATGGACCTATGGGAAATAGCACTCTAATAAATCACATTTTCTCAAAAATAATATACTTTTCTCAGGAGGCAGCCAATTAGGGTAGATGGGTGCAATAACCCCTTTTCTAAAAAAGGATCCACAATTACTTTCAATGCTAGTCTTTTCCACTCCCCTCGTAACCCCAAGGGTAAAAAAGCAGCTTTACAAAACCTTCTTTCATCGAAACTGGCTCTTGTACACTGTAATGGCAGCATTTGCTGTATGCTTCTTTTTGCATTATAGTTTTGTTCCTTGTCCACCCAGGAAACTGTGCCTTTAAAGCATCTTTGCAGATAATGCAGTGTAGATACCTAGTAAAGCAAGTCCAAAATAGGCTTTAAAGACAACATGTGACACACTGGCAACAAAAAGTTTCACTGGTACATGATTCACAGCTGATCCCAAAGTCACATAGTGAAGCTCTATGGGAAAGGAACTGAGGTGCTTTAATTGGTGTTCATTAACTTCCCTGTTGGTTACATCATTCCAAATTTCATTAGTATCTTGATTAAGAGTAAGCCTTTGAAGATGGAGGATGGAAACAAATGAGATGGGAACCTGATTAAGTACAATGAAGCACAATAATCCATAAGAAGCAGTGTTAGAATGCTTGACACCAAAGAAACAGCCCAAATCCAGATGCACCTGCTAAACAAGACATGTTACATATGCTATACAAGACAAGGTGCTATACAAGATGCACCTGCTCTTTAGGAGTGGGAGGAAACCTGGTGAGAAAATAAAGAAAGACACAGAACAAAAGCAGTCCTTGTATTATTCAAATGTGTCCTATTTAGATGGCTCAGCTTCTCCTGAATTTTATTTTCTTTTATGGTTCTTACTCTCCAAGCTGCACACAAAGAAGTTTCCAAGACAAAAGATGCTGTCAGCAGCACATGTTAATATACAAAATATTTTCACGCAGAAGATAACACACATTTACTTGTATTACAACTGTGAAGACATAATGCTAACTAGCAGCTTTTTACCTTCATTTCCAACTGCAACCCACTAATTAAGTGAACTGTAAAATCATAAGTCAAATTTCAATTGCAACTTACACAAGCAGTCTGATAATGACATGCTCATATAGCAGTCTAAATGAAATACAGCACTTGGTGTTTTGGCCAAGTTATACCACACACAGATAGTTTGTTCATACCATACATAACAGAAAACTCTGAGTAAATTCACTCCAATATTTGCCACTTGCGAGTTATGGAGTCTTCATTGCTAACTCAAGGATCCATTCATCTTCTGTATGATAAACACTATATATTTTTGAAGTGAGTCCCTTCTACACACAGCAACAGCTGATTACTTAAGACATAAAAAACTCTCAGTATGAAGGCAGTTTTGGGGTATCACCTATATGTATGTTTTGTCGTTCTTGTTCTGAATGTATGTTTGGCTTTCTGGGCATCCTAGCAGAACACATCCAGCTGGTACAATATGAGTACGTTCAAAATTACTAATCCTGTTCCATTTTTCTGACTGGCAAAAAGTTTCAAGTTTACTTACACACTTGGACGAGTTTGTGGTCGTAAATGTGTCATTTGGTCAGTTGATCCTGATGTAGGCCTTTGTATTACACCTGCAGACTGAGGTCCAGCAGAAGCCGAAGCAATGATTGCAGCAGACAAGAGAGGTGGTGGCGGAAGTGGGGGATTCATATTCTGATTTTATGAGAACAAAAAAAATAGACACAGATGATCAATATTGTTTGAGGAGTTGAATCAGCCTTAAAAAAAAATAAAGGCACATGATATTCTAAGGAAAGGGGGGAAGAGCAGCCAAGTTCAGTATTCTTTTACCTACTGGTATGATACAACTGGAGAGTTAGGTTTGTCTGTATTTCTCTTTTCCCAGTTTAAAAATCTTGAAATCTTGGCAGCTAATTAAGCAAATTACAAGCAATTTCTCAGCACAGGAAAAATGGAAAACATTGTTTCTAATTATAACATCTTTAGGATAGGACTCAACAAAAATTCAGAAGCCTTCCAGGAGGTAGATTTTGCATCTTACTGCTGCCTGTACTTCAAAACATGCTTGTTTTTGTAAGGTGAAGCTGAAACATAATATACAATTCAGAAGCAGTGCACCCAAAACCGCCCTTCTGGGGGAAATTTTCTTTTGATGTATGGGTTACAAAAGCCAGCACAATAGGAGACCACAGTCACTGAGCTATTGTTACCACTTTCTCCTATTCTTCCAGTTTAAAGAGTTAGCTTTTGAAATTCAGTACTATCAAGATTGGTAATCTTTAACAAACACCCCAGTAAAAAGGCACAGTTCTTTTACAGGCAGATTGTAATGGTGGTCCTGCCTACAGGCTTCTATGCCTTTTGAGAATCAATGGAGCAATTGTTACCTTCTGCTCTGTAAAGCCTCAGACAATTCTTTAGAACCTTGTGTACTGACACTCCTGGGAAAAGTCTCTCACAAAAGGAGAACTTTTCCTTTCCCCCTTCCAAAAATAATTATTTGTGTTACAACACATGCAAAGAGAGTAATAAAAAACCTCTAACATTTGAAAAATTAAAACTGAATTCGTTTCAAACACAACCTTCAACTGAACACAATCTTTAATACTGAAACAAAACTCTAAGCCAAGCCACTTCAGGTTTAGAAAACACCTGACAATAATATAAATCAACAAAATGTCCTGAACTCTGGCTCTTCCAGTACATCAGCATATAAAAGCACAGTGATACATTATCAGTTTGGAAATTACATAATGGAAAGCAATTTTAATTCCCTTCAAGCACCCTATTTCTAAAGGGTTTTTTTGTTGTTTTTCTATGCAAAAACCTTGAGGGAAAATAAGATTCAGGTGTACACTGTGCTATTATTACTTCTCTACATTTGGTGAAATTGCTAACAGCTCTCTGAACTAGTCTTACTCTATCAAGACTCAGTAAAGAGCTGCATGATTTAAAGCTTTCAAATCTAGAGAAAAAACGACTAACTCTTCCAGTTTTTCAGTCAAAATTCTTATCCTTATGTGTGCATGGTATATCACGAAACATTTCTATTTTTATTTAAAGCTTTTTTCTGATTGTACATTAACAATTTCTTTAGACCAAATAAGACCTCCTGTATCCAACACAAAGCAGGCATGATCTGCTGGAGAGCTTTGGTACACACAGTTCAGTTATTCACGGGAGCGGTAATTGTATTTCACATTCTAGATCCCCATCCATACAACAATCTTTCTAAAATATCTTGATACTTCATACTGAAAAACCAGCTTTTCTCTTTCAGTTGTTTTACAGCAGAAGTTACTTCTTCCCTCCCAGTCAGCTTCAACAAATGTCTTCCTTGAACCCAATCTGAACATGAGCATCTAAGTTCTATGCAGCCCATCTACAGAATATAGTCTTTTTTTAGTCATCTAGATTCCTTTATGCATGGTAGAAGCTGCAAACCCACATTAGGAGATGATTAGCTGGAAATCTGTAAAATTAAACCTATTTTTGCACAATATCAAGGTTGTCACGATTCTGCACTTCCTGCATCTCTAAAGATATAAATGCTGGGTGTTGGATTTTATTCATTTGAACTCACAACACAAACTGAATTTTTAGCTGCAGCAAAGGCACCTTCCCAGCTCTAGTTTATTCTGCTTTATTCAGTTTCTGCTCCCCTCCCTGTGTCTATTACTATGGTAATGAAACCTGCAGTGAGCCACAGCCCAATTAAACTCCTAACGACTTGGCAAGTATTTAGAAATCTAAATAAACTACCCGATAGACTTCAGAGGACTAAAGCTCTTCAGCTTGCATTGCTACAATTTGATAAATAGGTCCAAATGCTCTAGCCAAGTTTTCAACATTTTTTCTTACATGTAAACATTTTTCTAGCTATTGAAACACATACCTACCTCCAGAGCACAAGTTAGTTTTGATGGTTTCCATATTCAACATTCTGTGAAAGAATATATGTAAACTGCACATGATTCAATAAGATATGATTATCAAAATAATTCAGAGCATTTTATTTTAGGTAGTTAAGGCAGGAAATCAGAAGTTTCTGCAATACTTTTCAGATGGGTGTATTTTCAAGCATATGAAACAGCAAGGAAGTGCTAATATATTTTTTAATTGGATGATGAAATGTTAATTCGATAACTTATGTAAAACTTAAAACAGTATCTAGGCTCACATTCTAGAAACACACACATATTACTAAGTTTAATTATAATTAGGCTGTATTCCCACTGATGATCAATAATCAGCACATCCAAAACATAATAAAAGGCACAGCAGTGGGGAAAAAAAAATTCAGTAACTGTCTTCACACCTAACAAGGTCTAGGAAAAAATGTATGACTTGCAAAATCCCTTGAGGGCTAACAAATTAAGGCTTATGTTTAACAAAATTCCTAAACTATAAATATATGTTATCAAGAACAGGGCTCTCTTACAAACCCCCATCGTTTCTTTCAGCTGCTTCCTCTTCCCAACAAAAGTTGATCTGAATTTTTGTTGGTTAAAACTCAGACAGTTCTTATATAAACATCCTCCTGACTGCTTTATAATATTGAATCATCTGGAACTACATAAGAGAGCACTAAATGTCATCAGTATACCATAACCCTCAGCTTGTACCTCATTAATAAGAATTCAGACTACCTTATATGCTTTACCATAGAGGGCCAATTTTTGTGTGTGGGCAAATGAACAGAACCAGAAAAACCTCCAGCACAGAAGTACATGTAAACCATCCAAATACAGACCACCTATTTCTGCTAGTTAAGTGCACATACCAAGACACCATTTCAAAGTCAACATATTCAACCTGCAGAAGTAGCAATATGGATATCATATCATATATGCAGGTCGACTGTAGTCCAAAATACTTTTATTTTCTCAAGAGACTGTAAAAGCAGAATGAAAGGAAGGTAAGTTATCTGTTGTTGCTACGTTCAGTTTTAATTCTGCTGCTTTTGAATGTAATTAACTCTGCTGTGGTATATTTTGTCTCAGTTTTCCCATATCATGGTTCACATCATATACTTGCTTTAGGAGTTTTCCAACTAGATCTCCTCCATTAGATATTTACCTTATAAATCACATCCAAGAATTTCCTCCCAAATAAATGAGCTTTACCTAATTATACATGCATATTTTCACGCAACAACTATTGAACTTGACATCTGCTATTTATATTTTATAAAGAACTCCAAACAGACTAAACATCTACAAGGTTCAAAAATGCTAGCAGCCAAGAAGAACAGACCAATTAATACCCCCTTAAAGGGCAAAGTTGTGGTTTGAAGTCCCAGAGAGAAGTGTAAGTGATAATATCACAGTCAAAAGCCTCAGCTGTCAGAAGCTTGTCTCGGTTCATAGCTTCTTTAATTTCAAAGAATCAAACCTCAAAACACAAAACAAGAATTAATGCTGCTGGCTAAAGAACTGCTGCCGTAAAAGAAAACTTTAAATTATCACAGGTTTTCCGAATGCCAATTTGTTTAAATGATACATGAAGCAGATGGTGTATAAGGTAACTTGACAAAAACGCTCTTATTAGTAAGTCTTATTTGTGTAGATTTTGGCTGCAAATGTGTAAATTACTTCATAAAACTTTTGACACCAAATAGCACCTACAAAATATTATTATGGAGAAAATAAAATTGGCATTTATTGATCCACCATAGTATTTCCCAAAATAACAATGTAAAACTAAAATGTGATCCTAAACATGTACACAGACAAATGACTCATAGGCTTCTCTAGGAATTAATCTCAACTGTCTTAGAGAAACTTGCTACCCAAGAAGACAGCTCAAAATATTTCCTTTTAACAATAAAAAAAGCTGTCTTTCCTACAGCAGATAAGAAACTAGCTCTCCTTTGCTTCTGGATTCGGGACATGTAAATGTAGCAAAGCTGCATGAATACTGGACTACCATAAAGGAATATATCCTTCTCTTCTTCACTGATGAAGAATCATGCTCATCCTCTCTGTTTTCTTCATTCTCCTTAATCTTAGTTTGGCAAAGAAGTAAAAGAACTTATATAAAAGGCTTGCTCTCAAAGAATAATCAAGTATTATTTTAAATAGTGTTATAAGTACCAAAATGACTGGCAGGAAGAAGATCCAATTAAATCATCTTCATGCTAAAAAGAAACCCTTCCTGTTCCAATCCAACTTCCTTGTCAGTTACTTAGTATTCAGAAATAAATTAAAAGCCAAAATTGAAAAGCTTAGAGAAATGCAAGAATTTATACTTACAAAAAGCAAAAACTATAAAAGCAAAAGGACTCAAGCCAACCACTTCTGATGTATTAAATCATACAACCACAACTGCTCCATGGCTTAAAATTAATGCTCAGAATGTCAGGAGGGTATTTCCAGAAGGGGAACATCCAGAAACAAGAACATGGCTTCCTCTCTTGACCTGTCAGAACCATTTTGCACATTTCTAAAATTAAAACACGAGTTCATGAAGCAAGAGGAAAAGTGGACTTAAAAGACATGCTTCACAGCCTGTGACTATAAACTGCATCATTTAATACCATTTACAGTAAAAGTACACAAGAATGACCTGACTCTAGCCTGAGCTGCCAGCTTGTATTTTAGTCATGCTGAAAACAAGTCAAGAAGAAACAGAACATTATGTACAGAAGGTTATTGGCTTTTAAAGAGGGTGGCAGAGAATAATTCAGATTCTCAATGGGAATTATATGCCTAATTGGAAACATAACCAGGAACATGGTTATCACAAAAGGAAACCAGCACTCCAGGATAGAGGACGATCATGTAGCAGCAGTTTCATTCCATGGTGCATTTAGCACTGTAATTTAATTCCTGTGGGGACCAATGGTGAGAGTGCTTTTGAACAAGCTTATGCAATTAAAGCACCCGAGGTGGCTTAATGACTTTGCACCAGCACCAAAATAAAGTATTTTTCCATGTTGGCATCAAAGGAACTATTGATTCTTGATAACAAAAGTGTTTGTTACTGATAAAAAAACAAAAGGCAACTTCTGTCAGAACTTCTGAAATGATGCTTTGAATCCTGCCCACGCCATCATCTCCAAAATGTCTCTCAGCCACAAATCAAATCAATTGCAGAATGCTTGCAGCATATAAATTAGCTAGACTTTTATTCTGATTAAGAGCACAAAGGATGCCAAAACTGATTTTGTTTGATCAGTTCTCACAGGTATCTTCTGAAGGACTGGATTAAAGAAGTATAAAAGATTACATGGATTAGCATATAACCAGCTCATTGTTCCTAGTAGTAGATGTGCACCTCATATCCCAGTAAAAGAATAAATACTTGAAGGTCCTTCCTGTTTGGCACCAAGTTGAACATGAGCCAGTAATGTGCCCATTTGGCAAAAAGGGGTAACAGTATCCTGGGCTTCATCAGAAGGAGTCTTGCCAGGAGGTCAGAGGAGATGAAACCTTCCCCTTTCCTCAGCACTCATGAGGCCAAACATGGAGTACTGTGTCCAGTTCTGGGCTCCCCAGTACAAGAGACACAGACATAAAGGAGAGTCCAGTGAAGAGCCACTATCAAAGGATGAGAGCATCTCTCTTATGAGGAAAGGCTGAGAGAGCAAGGGCTGTTCAGCTTCGAAAAGGCTCAGGGGAATCTCGTAAGTGTAGTACCTGAAGGGAAGAGACAAAGATGATGGAGCTATGCTCTTTTCAAGGGTACTCAGTGAAACACAAACTGAAACACAGGAGATTCAGTTTGAAAATCAGTAAACTGTGAGGGTGAGTGAGCACTGGCACAGGCTGCCCAGAGAGGCTGTGCAATCTCCATCCTTGGAGATACTCAAAAGCTGTTTGTATACCATCCAGGGCAAGTGTGTCTAGGTGGCCCTGCCTGAGCAGACTAGACGACCACCAGTGGTCCCTTCCTGCTCTGGGTCATTAAAATATGAATCTAAATATAAGGAGATTATTAATTGGTTCCATAGCATTCAGTGTGCACAGATGATCCACACACTGAAGGAGCTGTTAACAATAAAAGGCCACTGAATTGCTACAGCACAACCTATGCTACTGAGTAAGGGAGGGCAAAAGCATACTGTCTGTATAACTGTCAATAATAAGGTCATCTGTCTGAAGAACAAGGAATGTGAAATAACATTTACTTGGATAAAAGAAATTAGTACATCACTAATGACAGTGAAAATTTGTGGGATCATGATGGATATTTGGCTGAACATAAACTTTTGCTACACTCAGGCCAAATGAATGGATGCAAATTCTCAAGATCTAAACATCAGAATAACAGGATAAAAGTAAAGGGGTCATACTATCAACATTTCATCACTGAAAAAGACCATGCAGCACTGTACCTAGTTCTGGAATGCACTTACCATGCCAGAAGGAAGAACTAGAGATAATTCAGAGAATAACAGCATCATAATTTTAAGGACTGAAAAAACATAACCCAAAGAAAGCTGTCAGAATGTAACCTCTCAGCTGCAACCAAGCCACACCTAGGCATTTACTTAAACAACAAAAAGTTGATAATAGAAGACAGACAATTCTGCCTTTGATTTTGCAGACAAATATGTAAAATGATCCAAGTGACGAAAGTTGAAAACAAAACCAACCACATTTAAAAGCAAAACTATTCATTATGTTTTACCTGCTTGAAAGACTGCAAGGATAATTAGACACATAAACAAGCTCAAGTCTTGGAGGTTTTTATTTAGTTTGTGTACTTTGTTGGGTTTTTTTTTGGGGGGGGAGTGGGGGGGGACTGAGGTTTTTTTGTTGTTGTGTTTGGTTTGGTTTTTTATGACTCACTTCAAAGCTTTGTTCTGCTCTAGCTACTTACAGAACTGACGGGAAAAGTTATATAGGTTGTTGTTTATATATAGGCTGTTGTCTTCTCTTGTGTAGGNTTTTTAAAAGTGGAGATTTATTATTCAACTGCATGTCCTCTCCTTCCCCCACCCCCAGTGTTAGAAGCACATTTTTTGGACCCAAAACAAGAACTGGATATCAAGAATTCCTATGATCAAAATAAAGGCTCATGAAGTTCCCTTGAAGCTGGTATCGACAATCTTTACTGCAGTCAAGCTCAGGCTCTCATAAGTGCCGTATGATTTAGAGCATTCCAGAGCTCCCCTACCACAAGAAAAGCTTTAAAAAAATAATTTTCAGTTGTTTTTAAATGAAATCCTGCACTTTTTGAAGATAAAGTGATTTTCTTTGTCTAAAGGAAACAGTACTGCAATGTATTCCTTCCTTCAAAAGATGGCCATTTGCAACAGTTTTTCATATTGATCTCCAAGAACCTAAGATGAGTTCTTCATCTGCCACAGGCATACACACAACTAAAGTCATCCTAATAAGGAGAAAGCAGAGTTTTGAAACTTATTTCAGAGAATATTGGTAATATTAAGTAAGACAAATACCTGGCAGCTGTAGTCTGAAGTTGATGTATTTTTATAAGATCTTGCTTGTTTTCCCTAACCTTCCCCCCAGAATATCTCCTTTCCTACTCCTGCTGAAAAGAAACACTCTTCTGGAAGAAAGTGTGCTTCCTCTGTTCACTACAGGAAAACGACAGAGGAAAACTGGAGAAATGGATATGTATGACAGGATGCAAACATTATTGTATCAATAATGCTTTTGCTGTAGTTCAATATATACCATTGTCTGTCACATAAACAATCATTGTAAAATTATTTTAAATCAATGGGTCAGAGCTCAAGACAAAAAAGAGACTGTACAGACCAAAAATCAGTGGGAAGGCTGTTTTCTTGAGTGGTACTTACACCAAGAGCAGCTTGGTAGGTAACTTCTGAAGGGAAGGTAAATGAAGGCCCTGTTGTGACTGGGCTGCTAGGGGGAGGAGTCACAATTAGCCCTGTAGTACCGATATGAACCTGTCAAAGAAAAAAACACCCAGCAGGGTCAGTTCTGAGTAGTTTAATAAAAACTGGTTTGGGCACAGCTGTAGGCTTCATGGTCAGAAACACCAGTACTCATCTGTAACTTTAGAACCAATGTTTTGTTATTCATACGAACAGTACTGGATCACACTGCTCACTTTCCCCTCCCCACCCTCCCGTTTCAGAAACTTTGGAAATACATTGAACTAGCCATGGAAAACACACTTTTACCAACGTTGATTTTCATTTTTTTCCATAAGAGGCTGTCAGATCCCAAACACATGCAAATAAAACATATTACCAGCTCATATAAAATGACACCAACACTTCAAAGTCTGCATTACTACCTCTTCTCCTGAAATGCAATCTCTCTGTGAAACACTGTTCATGAACCACTGTAGCTTGTAACTAAAAGCTTTGAGGAGATTAACAATAAATAAAGCCAGATAAATGTTTCTACTTATCACAATCAGATTAATATGGTACATTTCTAGAATCGATGTAATTTTCAAGTTGAACGTAGCTTTTACTTGTATTTATTTATTAATATTAATGTTTATTATATTAAATTTAGAAAAAAACCCAAGAAATTAAATCACTCCAGCTTCTAGTTTCCACAGTTTATAAAAACCTTTGTGGCACTTATGAAATTAACAACTGTGAAAAAAATTAGCTTACAAAACCAAAAATACTTGCTATTATTGTGTAAAAAGCATTATAAAACATTTGTATTCAATGCTTTCATGCTGGAAGATAAACTTTTTGAAAATGTACGTTAATGCTAATCACATACAAGTAATAATCTGAGTAGTTGGACAAGACCAGAAGCCTTCACAGTTATTAAAAAAACATGCACACATAATTTATGTTTGACTTCATGTAAATTACCTGAGAAGGGGCACTACAGGAAAGTCCTGTCAGCTCACTTATGCGGGCTGCTGCAGTTGGGTTGCTGGAGCTGATGAGGACAGGAGGACTAATTTCCATTGAGTGGCGATTCTGAGAAGACTGTGAAGACTTGTTGGACATAGTGAGGGAGGTAAAAGAGTGACGTTTTTTGGTGTTTTTCTTGGTATCAGTGTGCTTTTGGGTTGAATTGTTGTGGGCTGCCCCAGAGGTACCTTCCCCAGAGTCAACAGCAGAACCTGAGGGCTTATCCAATTCTATGAGCTGTTTGGCTGCTGTGTTAAACTACAAAAGAAAGCCACATATTAGTATTTTTTTTTTTTATAAAAAACACCTGAGTATAACAGAAATATCTGTTTTCTTTTTATTCATAATAAAATTTAAACCATGCAAGTTAAAACTGTGACATACTGCTCTACTGTACAAATCAATCATTACTAAATTTCACTTTTCACAAACCCTTTATTTCCACAAAATATTTTTCATATTTTAGAGCTACTGGAAGTAATAATGTCAGAACTCTCATTTATTCATGAGCTGAAGTAGCACCAGCATCAGTTTGCTGAACAAGTTAACTAATATTAACACATACCACTAAATACGAATACGGTTACTTGGATAATTATGAAGAAGGGAAAAATCTTCTGTGAAGAACATCAGGGTGAAAGAATGAAATTAGTTACCATAAGTACTACTTCTATTCTTCAGTGTATTATTTTTTTGTATTTATTTTATTCCTTTTTCCACAAGTACTAAAATATCTACTATGTTTATGAAGAATTTTAAAGTAGCATTTTACCCCGTCACAACTGTACTAGACAAATAAGACATCATTAAGCATGGTATCATTGACACTGATTTAAATGCAGCTCCCACAGATGACAACAGCTTATACCCTGAACACTTTCCTTTATATTTGAGGACAAGTAGATATATATGAAGTGGTACAAAAGAATAAAGAATGTATTTTTTAATATAGAAAAGGTTTCCAAAGGCATTTGAAAGATGAGATCCAGAAGGAAATTCCACGCATATTCAGAAAAAACGACAAAGCTCAAAGCTGAAAGTATCAGAACAACGAGGAGCTGACGTAAAAACCTACTAGGATATAAGGGAGGAAAACTGTGAAATGCTTGAAGAATCAGAACTACTCAGAATATACTGCAGTGGAAGAGTGACATAAAGGGGGATTTGGAAAAGGGTATGAAGATGAGAATGTATGTTTTTTTTTCCGAAATGTTTCTACTGTTGGTTCTTTAGAAAGCAGATGAAGAGAAAAGGAAGGGTAGAAGACAATGTCACAGTAGTAAATATTCCTAAGAAAAAGGTGGACACTAGATTTTCCTTCCTGCTAATACTGTACATGGATCATACAGACAAAATGATTTTTTACGACTTGTGTAGTACAGAAGACATAACCATACAGCTTTCTCCAATTAACCTGCAAGCTCATTATTGAGGTAATTGCTTTTTTATTTATTAAATTTTAAATGTAGAGCAAACATACCTTTAACAGACTAGTGAAAACAATGTAATTTTATCAAGGATCACTGATAGGAGGCCAGAAGAAGTATATTGAAATAAGCAGAAAATAAGACCAAAAAAAAGCTTTTTCTGCTACCCAATCTGTTAGGGTCCTATCCCTCATCATGGAAGAAAGCACACACTTTTCGAAGAATAATTATTTTATGCATTTTGTACATTTTGTTTTTTCCACCTCAGATCAAAATTCTTCCTGTCCTTCCTGAGAACCTGTGTCTTCCATTATGTCTTGTTCAATGGCTGCAACCACTTCTATGCATATCTAACCTACTCTTATTTTCCAAACAGCCTGTTCACAAATTGTACACAGATCAGAGAAAGAAAAGCAGTACTCATTCCTAAAACAAGAATACTTATTCAAAAAAAGTGAATGGATCACCCAGGAATAAAAAACAAAACCGAAAGCCACTCTGCTAAAAGCACCCCAAGGTACCTGTTATACCTAATTATGTTTGTTTACCTCCTGAAGCTGCTAACGCCTGCAGAATCTGAGTATTCTATACAGTGAACAACCTGTTAGAGAAAGGTTAAGGCTTGCCCATGGGATTGTTTCGTCTGATACAATTATAACCAATGTACTGAGCTTTTTTTATGTAGAGAAGCAAGCACAGGGCAGCAGCATGAAACTAAACATGGAAGTGAACTGATTACTGGCCTTCTAGAAGTAACATGAAGCCAGCAACAGTTGCAGAATATTCCGCAAGGTGCGGTTTACTTCTTCCTTGAGAAAAGAAGACTTTGCATGCATTCTCCAATGAAATGGCTAGCAACCATTCAAAATCACCATGGGGATGCATCCCACTCATGCTATGACGTGTTTCAAGACAGCATTCCTTTCTGCAGACATCCTGTGTCTGCTCCCACATTTTCTACGTCAGCTGTTTTCCTGTACAGATGTATTTGATCAGAAGCTTCTTTACTTTAACTTTTATATTTACACTTATCTTTTTTCATTCAACAAAATCTTTGCTGTAACAGGTAGCCTGAAATCCAATGCCCCTTCCCACAAAAACCCAGGAAACAGAACAACTTTCTAAACAGGGGCAAGACCAAGCCGTGTGTCAGTGCTGTGGTAGGAGTTGAGGCTAGCAGATAGGTTTCTGCCTGCTTGCAGCCATCTGGAGAAATTATCAAGTAGACTACCATGCAAGACCTATTTCAAAATCTCTTATGGTTTACTGTATTTAGTTTTACACTCACATGTAGATAGTTAAGAATTCAAATATCATCACTTTCTGAAAAGAAGTGAAAACACCATCTTCTCTCTCAAACAATCTTTCCATCCATGTTCATCCAATTTTTTTATTTATGCTATTTTACTACATCACCATAGGTCAAGGAGTTTTTTTTACACATTACCAACACTGTTATCAGTCAAAATTCCAATTTCTGGACAACATTTCACTTTCACATATACTTGGAAACAAAGGAGTAAAGTCTGTAAGTGGAACTAAGGCAAATGTTGTCCTAACTGACAAGTATGTTTTGAAACACTCCTGTCTGGAACAAGAGGAGATGCTAATAAAAAAACTAAACCTGACACACTAAGTACATAAAAATCTTATGTTCTCATTGATTAAAAATGTCCTCTTAAATGATGGATGGAGTTGTATAAAATGACAATGACCTTTAAAAAAAAAAATCTTGATATTCACTGTAGTGGAATTCTTCCTCCCCTACATCTCTTTTAGATCGTTTATAAATAAAGCTAGAGGAGCTGGATTAATACAAAGGTGTTTCCCAGTTGCTCATGCCAACTTGGAAAAACAAAAGTTGTCATTAATTTCTACTGACATTTTGATTTAAAGTGATTTATTTTCCCTGATTTTTCTTTTTCTATTCAGGACATTAATGTTTTTCTAGTTGTTCTGACTGACTGCTGAATAACTTGTAAAAATTCAAATACTTTTTGAAATTAGAGTGTGTATACTAAGTGTTAAACCACATCAAAATTTCAAAGTTTTCCAACAAATGTGTATTATAGCCAGAACTGTACTCTACACAGAAAAATAATAGTCTCTGTTTAGTTTTGATTAATCTTTCTTTTTGGAATGGAGAGAAACATAAGTGTTATAAACTTAATCATGCACTTCCTAGACTTACTGCATTTGGATTCATCCCTGAGCAAGAATCTGGTTGACCAGCTTCTAATGCAAGTGTGTTGAAATTCCATTAGTTAAAAGTCTCATAATTTAGATACATTAATTAGGTCTTACTCTAGTAAAACTAGAGAGTTTGCTTGGTTTTAGCGCTTCTTAGAAAACAGAACTTTTTGCAATGTATGTATTATGTATTTTTTAATTGTAGATAGAAGAAACTTTTTCACAGTGCTACATGTCTACAGATAAAGATGGAATGTTTTGTGAGTCGGTTAAACTACACTTCCAACAGAATCACTATTAAAAATTATCTCAGAATGTCTTTGGTCTTAGTTTTTATTACTGCTACAAACTTAGTAAGAAAGTAATGTAAAGGAATAGAGCAAACTAGGGAACACTGAATCATAAAATGTTCCCCCAGGTAAAAAGTTTTCCTCAACTATATTCAGATTCAGTGTTTTTCATGGTTTTCAACATATTTCAGATTTTATCAGTAAATGCAGCTAATAATTCACATTAAAAAAGCAAAACCAAAACCAGTGAAAAACAGAAGATGTGGATTAACAAGGCAGTGTCTGTCATTATGACAAAAAATAGGTTATGATTACAGAATTCTGAAATAGAACTAAAAATGCCAATTAAAAATACTTAAAAATATTTATTGTTTCTCATCTTCAGTGTCTTTAACAGCAACACAGCCAAGAACAGTTTGATATACTTGGTCTTATCAGCTGTCTGTATATTTTCCAGAACAGTAGTTACATAATCATAGAAAACAGGTATTTCAAAATTCAAATTGAGAATTTCCAGTTTTGTGTGTATCTCACTGCTCTTCACCACACCATGTGTTTCAGTTTAGTATATACTGAGAAAAAACCCACCTATCTGATCTGTGTATCTCTTTGGGTATTATCTATCATTATAGGTTTCCCAAATCATTTTAGTGGGGATTTGTATGTGTGTACACAAGTCCTCGTTCTAAAAGGGTTAACTGAAAATACATTTTCATAGTTGATGGAATTTAAAAACATTAACACTGAAACGTATTTTGTGACTACTACTTTTACATATTTTTGTTTTCAAGAGTATCTCTATTTTGCAAACTTCTGTAGAGGTGGAAAAGGAGCTGTGAGTTAGTTAGCCAAAGTGGCAGCCCTAGGAAAGGGCTTTTGCTAACTTTGCTAAGTTAAGTGATTTAGTTTTAAAGCGCTTTACTGGCTGAAGGGGCAGTTAATTGTGAGGAGCTAGGAGTGAATAGCCAGGGGAAAGAATTTTGTAAATTGGCTTTTAAAAGCTTCTTAAACTGAAGCCAGAACTGCACTAAGCAGGTTGAAACCCTTTCGGTTTTGCTGTTTTGTTGTTTGGTTCTTTTTCCAGTCATTTAATGTTTCCTATCCCCAGATGTACAGGTCTTTACACCAACCTATAAAAATGCATGTACATCTTTTCCCTTTTAAGAAGAATAAATTCTATGTTGGTTGAACAGAGTCATTTTTTTAAAGGGTTCCCATCTCATCATGACATTCAGAAATCCAACTCAAAAACCTCACTTTATTCTTAGTATGGTTACACATTTCTTCTGTGAGCTGACGTAGATATTTCCCATCCCACAGGTTATAGAAAAATACTTTTTTCTTTCAGCATTCTGCCTCACTCTTTAAGTAAAACCTTGTCAGTGCAAGAAGTGTATCTTACCAAGTACCCATAGCAGATACTTAGTAAGGTACCTGTCAGAAAAAGACAAATACTATTCCAAACTTCTGTATCTTTCCGTAATGCAAATTTTAATAATAACTGCTGCAGTTGTAAACAGAGTTTATAATGACCTATGTCTTCCTATATAGAAAATACAGTTTTCAACTCTTAAACCTTAAAAGGCTGGGGAAAATTTCTTAGCTGCTACTTCTGTAAATTGTCATATCATATATGAGAAACGCAGGAAAATACAGAATGTTTAAAATAAGGGTCTGTTGGATGTAAAAATCAATGCTTTTCCTGCTTACCAACAGCCTGTTTTTTGACTTCCTAGTTGTGCTAATTTGGTTTTGAGAGGCAGGTATTAGGGACAGTGCAAAGCCTACTATTTTATTTCTCTGACTGGCTGATTGTTTTCATTTTGTGTTTAAGTGTGGCTTGTGATTGACTGCACAACTCCACTATTAACAAGAAAACACAGTGACTGCCTCCAAATACTCTCATTCCAATTCCATTCAATGAAAATAGGTATCAAACAGCTAGGTAAAAATCATTTGTTCAACTGCTGAGGCCATTAACTTTCCCCAACTAAGCACACAGACCTTAGATTATTTTAGGTCTAAGAGTATTTATATCTCAGGTTATTTTACAATCATCAGGAGTACTGATTATTTTTATTTTTAGAAAATAAAATACACACTGGGCACAACTTTACCAAGGACTCAACTTCACTCACCTCAACATATGAAATTGGAAATATTCCTATCTTGTCAGCCAGCATTCCTTCTGCCCAGTTTTCATCCACACGGCGAATTACAGTCAGAACATCATCCTGTGTGAACATGCAGTGATTATGTATCCCAGGTCTAATTAAGCTTCTAATTTCATATCCCTCCATAACACATGAGCAATCAGAGAAGGCAGTGCAAGGACAAGAACACAGAGAAGGCACTCCATAACAGGAAGATTTTTGGGGTTGAAGTCAGTTCCAGCCGTTCTTTTCCCTATTTTGTCAGAGTTCCCCTAACAGTCCACAGCTCATCTCAGTCATTTGACTTCATGCTTAGTGCCAGACTACCTGCTATGTTCAGTCCATGGTATCCATCAGCCCTCTTTTAAGTCCTTGGCATTAATCAACAGAACCACAATCTTTTTCCTTCTCAACTGACTCATTATCTAAACTTCCCTAGACAATTGTTTTTCTACTTAAGTACTTAAGAACACTGGTAAATGATACAATTTCTTTCACAATTATATGGAGCATTTGGACTAGATATGGGTTTGAGAACATTACATAAAAAGAAGGATTTATGTGCACATTAAACACTGCTCTTGCTTATACTGGAGATACATAATTGCTTCATAAGCAAGTTAAAATATTTGGAAACATACGCTCACTCAAGCAGGATTGGGAATTTAAAACAAACAAACAAAAATCCAAAAACCAAACTAACGGTAACCAAGTTTGCCAACAAGTTAATCAAAATATGCAAGCTAATGCCAATCATCCTCAATAGTATTGATGTTTTGTGCTGTGATAACCACTGTCTGTCCACATGTTAATGCCATTTTTAGAACTGCAGCCATCCTTTTCATTTTTAATAGGCATCGATTGGTAGAGAAGCAATTAGTTTACATTTGTTCTTGTGACATTTTTGTGCAATTTGATAAACTGCAGAATCAGAAACTGACTAATAGCTCTAATTTCTATTACAACTCTGTATCATTACATGCTCTGCATGGCAGAAAATTAATTACAATAGAAACACACATCGTATTTTCCAAAAGGCAGTTAGTAGTATTATAGAATGCCAAAGCTGTGTAGTACTTTTTGTCTAGTATCTAGATGGTACTATTTTCAGCTTTGCATTTAGTAAGTGACAACTTCAACAGTTTAAAATGAGTTTCTTTAGAAGATGGAACACTTTATTCATAACATAGCTTACTTCTCATAAATTAAGAACATAACTACTGCAATTACAAAAACTTGCATTCTCAAAAATAAAACCTGAGAGGAATTACATGCAATTTAGGAAGAGAAGCAGGGCAAAACTAACCAACATAAAAGAAATACCTGCAGAATTACCTTTTTGAATATGTGCAGCTCCACTAAAAAACATACAGAAAAGACCACAGAACAGTCTTATTATTCTTATCCAAGTGCATGACATTATCAAAAGAAAATAATTTTATTCTGTTTTTACCTTTGCAAATGGTAAACAGTCTTTATCTGCTTCCTTGTCTTTTACTTCGAAGTCATAAAGTGCTTTGCACTGGGGTGGAGGCTGAGGTAAAGGTTTAATAATCTGAACAAAATTGGTAGGAAAAAAGCCATGGATG
This sequence comes from Agapornis roseicollis, assembly GCA_002631895.1. NCBI lineage: Eukaryota > Metazoa > Chordata > Aves > Psittaciformes > Psittacidae > Agapornis > Agapornis roseicollis. The sequence goes on from NDXB01005372.1 coordinate 171,083, forward strand.
CCATTGACTTCTCCATGATACCAATTTTCATCCACCTGTCGGCGCAAAATGATGATGTCTCCTTTACTGAATTTAAGATCTCCAGGTTCTTTTCCCTCGTAGTTGTACAATGCTTTGGCACATGGTAACTGAGGTACACCCTGAAAAGAAAAATGAAATCACTACAATTAGATGACTATTGCTAAATACAATTCGTATCACATTCTGTGAGAGACTATGAATGAAACTATAAAATTGCAAAGTAAAATTATACCCAGTAAAATTATTTTATTGCAATGATTCTCCTGATTTTATCCAACTGTGTAGGAAGAGAGCTTCAGTTCTACCCAGTCTTAACATGCCCCTAAACTTCATTGTTTCCAATAATGCTACAATGTTGCAAGAGAGGCAAAAATCCATAATACTTTAACCCTTGAGTACTAATTCACTAAGCTTAAGCATTAAAAAAAAAACAGAACAGCAACAAACCAAAATCCAGATTGGAAAGCATCCTGACTGCTTGAGAGATCTGTCAGAAAAATGCTGCAAGACAATACAGCACTGGAATAACAAATTTGCTGTAAGACCTTTCAGGCATGTTTTCTGCCTGACTTTCTTAATGTCTTCTCACTTTACCTATTTTGCAAGCACAGAATGCTAAGGATGAGGGCATCAGGGAGGTGTTTTCCAGCTTGAAAAGCAAATCTCGCTTTATTAAGGGTTACATAAACCATCCTGGAACAACCCTTTTAATTTAATCATTTATTTAAAAGCACAACTGAAAAGAATTACTGGGGGATGGGGGGTGGTGTGGTGTGTGTGGGAAGGGAAAGAAGAGGGGAAACTGTTGAAGGTGTGTTTCCTTGGGTTTTCTTCCCTTGATTCCTCCACAATATCTGAAAACTACAGGTCATTTGTGCAGCTCTTGAATGCATGTCAGAAGGATTACCATATAATACTGTATCATCCTTCCTTATACACACTTCAGGTATTACTTTTATTGCTCAGTCTGTACCTCCACATTTTACAAGTGTGAGCCATGAAACTCTATGACTCTAGTAAGGCTACTGCCTTCAAAACTCTTTCCCTCCAACTTTTTATATTTAGAGGGGAGCTCACCTGTTTCATGATGTAAACAGCAGTAACCTGCATTACTCAGTCTTTCCATAGCAAAGACAGCATTTATAGTCAACTAGAGCAGAGCCTTTCACATCTTTAGTGCCATCCCTTACAGAAAAGGCATGTTTATTCACCACATCTACCCCACAGCAGACTCTGAAGTCTTCTACCAGCTCAGACTGTAAACTGGAATTGCACTTGCAATATGACACACAATGCCAGGAAATTCTCAGAAGGAGTTACCACTTCAAGTTTGTCTCAGTCAAAAGACAGAGTTCTTGATAATTTCACGTTTAACAGTTAAAATTTTGTCTTTCAATATAATCCAGTTTGTTTGAATATCTTTAATTTCTGGATACGATTTTATAAACAGATGAGTAATTTCATGAACAGCTAAATAATATCCTAAAAATTAGTTTATTTAATAATTTTATTTCTATAAGTCTTAAGAACACAGTATGTATATGCATAGATATAGGTGAGTACAGGAAAATCAACAGTTCATTCTACTGTATCTGTGATGGTCACTAAAACTGTCATATTAGCACATGTTCACAAAACCTGGTGATCTTCAGGCTGACACAAACGATGTTTTATTTCACCATCACACTTCACTGCATCAGTGCAGAATGTACACCACTAAGCATACTCTGTGTACACCTGGATAGGGGAAAGGACTATAAAACATAAACTAGAGAATTTGTAGGCCTCAACTGACTGAGGGGAAAATTCATGGCCTCAACAGAAGAATGAAAAAAATACTGTACGGATGTATTTTTGAGTCCTACATGCTCTCTGCAGAATAAACAGACAGAGCAAAGGAAGCAGGCAGTATAAATGTAGTAAGGATGAACACAGAGAGAACCGGAGGGGGAGAGGGATGGCTGGAAACATAAAGAAACACATCTCTGCACAAGAGAGGGGGCGCTGCTCACATTTCCATTTCTACCCAAACAACAAACTCACAAAAATACCCCAAACTTACAGCCCTTCAGTGATTAGGAGCCGAAGAATTACTTGGTAGAAAAAATGGCCCCAAGCAATTATGGCTACTGTAAGATATATGCATCTCCCCAGCACTGGAGGAAACAGCTGGAGTTCTGGGAATCACCCTTTTGTCCCAGGAGAAAGTTTTCTATATTCCTGTACTGAGGAAGAACTTAAAGATTAGTTGCAAGTATAAAATACAGTTGGAAAAAAATTATCTTTTTAAAAACCAAAACAAACCAGGAGTGCCAGCACAGCAGATCATGTCAATGTCATCAAACTCATCAATTAGTCATTATTTAATTGTTAGACCTTGATACTGCATTGGCACGGTTTATCAAAAAAGCCTCCTACAAACAAACTTCACTTGAATGTACAAACATCTGTTTATATTTCATAGGAAGTTCCTTTCTGGTATATAGGCTGAGTTTCTGCAAAGCTTGAAAATCAAAATAAAAATGAAAAATGAACTCAAACGAAATAAAGATGGTTCCAGTTTGTAATTTCAAACAGTCTGTAATTTCAAACACAACACAAATTTAGTTCTCAGATTGCCAGGAATTAAAGGGAAACAGTTAAATGGAAGGAAAGTGAATGCCTTTTCCTTCTGTTCCAGGGGGACGATGGAATGAGAAGGAGCAATGGGATGAGGAGCACCGTCTCAGTGGTTCGGTATCAAGAGCCCTCGAGCACCATCTTCACATTCCTCCTCTGAGCAACCTGGCAGCAGCAGCTCACTGCCGGCGTCTCCCAGGCCGTTGTGGTTAGCATCCTTGGGTGGCTTTAGCCCCCCTTTTGCCCTGCGGGCTGCTCACCAGGAGAGAAGGCCATGAGGATATACTGAGCCTGAGTTTACATTTCACTCCGTGTCTCTCACTTGGCTAAACATGAAAGGAAGGCTTTGGAAGAACTATGCAGCCTACCCTTAGGTTTGCAGCTGCCAGTTACCCAGCCAGCTCTTTAAGAAAGCAACCAAAAAAAAAAAAAAAAAAAAAAAAAACAACAAAAAAAAAAATTTTAAAAATT
>NDXB01005372.1:180322-207114 GCA_002631895.1 Agapornis roseicollis
TTTTTTTTTTTTTTTTTTAACACATTAACACAAAACCTCACTGCATTAGAAGGAAATAAAAGGGAGTCTATATAACACCATAAGGTATTACTGCTAACACCTAGGATGGATTCCATTATTAATGTGGTACCATTGAGCTGTGCTATACTGAAGTAATGGTAAGAAACAAGTATCTATGTTGTCTACCAGACCTCACATGGCTAATCCGAATACCTATGTTCTCTTTGATTTCTGCATTTAACTTAAGCCATCAATGCTGGAAAAGTAGATCTATTTGACTGACCACATATGAAATTCTGTCACCAACCTGCAGCTTGAAGCACCACTTTACAAATCACTTCACCAAACGCAGTTTGCTCACTTTAAAAAAAGTTAGTCTACTTATCTCAGAAGACTGAGACATTTGGTTTATGTACTGGAACATAGGAGGCTCTGTCCCTACTTTAGGGAGCTGATATTTTAACACAAATATCAAAAGCTCCAAAGAGTTTATCAACAACATTAAAAATTTAAGAGTAATGCTCTGTATTGTTCTACAGGTTTTTACACTTTGAAAATGAACATAAACAAGCTTCCCTTGCTGTGACGTGAAAATTAATGTGTTTACTTGTTGCATCAAGAAAAGGTGAGGGAATTCCAGGTGAGAAGACAGATGGAAAAAAAAAAAAATGAAAAGAATAAATGAGAAATGAGATTGCCAAGAGCAAACTTGTACCGAGCTTTGAAGGTGAGGAGTTTGAACATGATACAGAAGGAGCAAAGCCAGCAAATTACTCTGAATAAGGGAGTGACTTGGTAAGATTTCTCTTGGTGAGATCAGCATGAAGAAACATTCCTTTAATCTCTCAAATATTTTGCTGCCAAAAATTGGGCAATGGGAAAAGACAGAGTTGCAAATTAAGCGGTTGGTGCATTTTTTGATGTAAACCTATCAAGGTCGACAGGCACTTTTTATCTGAACGTATTCTGCGCTCCATTCTGATCAAACATTAATGTGATCCCCACCAAAACAGTGCAAGGTCTAAAATTACAATGAAGAGTAACCACACACAGCTCTCCTATCTGAATTGGATTTTAAAAATCTGAGGTAGCATCTGATATTTCACCAACTGCTGAGGTGTTGTTAGGTTTATTTTCCATCACTTCCACCAATTTGTAAATGTTCAGGTGCTTCTCAAACATTATGAACAAACACATCACTGTCAGACATACTTTTCAGGTACTCCCTGCAAACTCTTGTTGGCAGAATCTGGAGGGACTTTTGCTACACTTGACTTGGGACCAGTACCACGTGTTCCTTCTCCTGAAACTCTTTTGGAGTCAATTTAATTCCTTGAATATCCTGAATTTAAACAACTCCATGCCTATCACTGTAGCATACACAAATGCACATTTACTGCATGCACAGACTAAGTGACAAACTGTTTGCTATTAATTTTTATTTATCCTTTAAATTTTTCATGCCTCAAAGCTTCCTGGAATGTTTTCTTTTTCCAAATAATATATTTATGGTATTCTACTTGAAGCAGCTGGTTGGTCTTTTGAAAAGGCAACTAATCCTTGCTGAAATTACGATTTTTTTTTTCTCCCAAGATAAATGGTCCTGTATGCACTTCTGTATAATAAATGAGCTGAGTGAGCCAGAAGAATGCCACTTCAACATTTATCTCTCATGCAGTGACAGGCTGGAGTTTGCACCTCCCAGTTATTTCAGCCAGACTGCAAAAGCAGACAAACAGTCTGGTGCAACTGAGTCTTGTGCCTTCTGTGCCTAGAAGAGGCTTGAACCCACAATGCCAGAGTACACCGTGCTTCACATTTCATATTGCTCAAATTAACACTATTCAAATGTTAGCGTAATTAATTAATGTAGAAAACAAAACTGATCCACAGGTCTTGAGTTTATCAGGTCTGAATTGGTATGTAGACTTTTTCTAGCCATACCTTGCATCACCATGCTCTCCTCTGCTGTCACAGTACCTTTACAAGCCTTTTTAAAAGACAATCTGTTCACCTCTCAGTATTTTACCACTGAAAAACTAACAGAACTTAGGTCCAGAGAGGTTTAGTCATTCTATGTTTGCTTACAGCAGTTCTGCTCCTCTAGTCCATCTGCACTGTTGATATATTACTAGTTGGTTACAACAAACTGAACAGATTTCACTGTGCCACAGAAACTACAAGCATTTAAACTATTTAAATGAATTGTCTATCAGCAACCACTTTTGTGTTCACCACAGAAAGAAGAGGAAATTTGAAAGTAACAAGCTGATCATCACTGTGCTGTCATAACATGGATTAAATCTCCCTGCTTAGAGATGATTTCACTGGGAAATCTTCCCCCATCTTTTTTGTATTTGGTAGACACTGCCTCAAAATGGTAAGCTTTGACTATTATATGAAGAAAAGTTGCTTCTTGAAAGTAGTCTTCTATTTCAAAACACACATCCTTTCTACTTCAAACAACAATTTAATAGCAATTCTATCCTGTTGTTGTATGTGTTTTCCTAAAAGCCCTTTGCCTTTCCAAAATTTCCAAGAACTTTGTAATCATTTTGTAAAACAACATCTGAAGCATCCCTCAGACTTGTACCACAATTTACCAGTCTCTGTATCTATGAAAAAACAAGTTTATACAAGCTTGGGGTTATTTTACTTTCTATTATTTGGAATATTCAAGGAAAGGAATTTTTTTCCATTTGTCTGTGATATAAACACAAGCAAAACAATCCATTCTTTCATCCAGCTGAATCAAAGTGACCATTTTCCTTCCCCAGCAAACGGAGATTATTTATATTTTATACTATTAACTATCTCAGATCTGCTCATAGCTTTTATTTATGTGTTCATGCCATAAATGAAAATATATATTCATATAAGGATTTTAATCAAGCAGCTATACATATGACCACATTTACTAAGTGACAGATTATTGTACACATTTTTCCTATTTTGGAGCAGTCAAAGCATATGAACTGCACCATTTTTTGATAAAACTAAAAAGGAAGATGTGCTCAGTGATTTACTGTTCCAGCATTCCTTGGAATCAGAGTAGAGTCCACTCAAAGTATTACCTCTGAAAAACTACAGGCTGTAGCCACCAAGTCCTTAGCACCCACTGTTTTTCTTCTATGGATCCATTCCCACTGAAGATTATTTGCCAATACAGATATAACCAAAATTTTCCCAACCTGAAGAAGTTTTCAGTTGTCTGGTTGCAAAATGTGACACATACCATGACCTCAGTGTTTTATTTGAAATAATTAAAACAGTTCTCACTCCAGCCAGATTATTCAATGAAAGTTAATTCCATGATATCCAGATAAGTATCTTCCCAAAATCTGCCTCTAAAGGATAGCAAAACTGCTTAGATAAAATCACTAACAACAAGAAGGGACTAGACACCAGAAACTCTTGAAGGAGGTAGTAAGCTCTTCCACGGGACTGCAACCATGCACTTCTTGAGCAATTTTAACTTCTGGAAGTTTAAGGAGTCTGTAAGCTTCTACTGCATGAAGACTACTGCCTTTGAGACTCCACAGTAAGCAAATTAATAACCACCTACTTACATTAACAGGGAATACACAGAATAATTATGTTCCACAAATAAATTTTCAAGAACAACTTACAAGAAGTGCAACTTTCTCATTTAGATAAAAAGTATTTTAATTATGTGGTTCAATCATAATGCATTATTATGGGAAAGTATTGCTTTGGAGCCAAAGAGTTAAGAATCAGGGTAATGAAAGACTGACAGCTCTTTAGCACTCTCTCTTAACTGTTCATGCTACTAAACTGGCTGAGATACATTTGGCAAGCAGTATTCAGTCATCCTGCTTCAGAGGTCTCTGATTCAGACTTCAGCAAGGCTTGATGGAAGACAACTCCTCAAGCAGGATACTCAAACTGAAAACTGCAACACTTTGTCACCTTGGTAGGACAGTTTGAATTTTAAGGCCCACTGCTAATGAAGTTCTCAGCTTTTGTATGAGATTGTACCATATTTACATAGAATCAAACTGATCAACAACTCTTAAAAGAAACATGAGCACACAGTAAACCCCTTTAAACTGCAAATGCCCTCAGCTTTGTAATTGTTCCACTCAGCACATTAGTGTGACTTGGTGCTGACACAGACATACTGTCCTGATTTAAAAGTTCTGAATGTATAGTCATGTAGGTAAAAATCTCACATATGGTACAACACTAATGCACACGCTGTTGCACACATTCAACTTTTCCTGCAAAGGATTCTCTAACCCACTGACTTTAGCTCAAAATGAAACAAGTAATCTTGTAAGCAACAATCCCCCTTGTTTCTCCTGTCTTTCCTATCAAGTTTTATTGATATTCCAACTTTTCTTTTTATTCACTCAACTCTTGTTCTTTCTTTGTAGGCTGGCTGAGGTTTAGGAATTGATATGACCCCAGACAGAGTTTTGGAAAGAACAGTATAGAAATACTGATGTATACCATGACACATTCTGTCCAAAATTTGCTGCCTTCAGCAGAACCAGCTTATAACTGTGTCTCTGCACTGCCTGAAAGCCTGCATTTAAGGTTGCTTCTGAAGGGCCCATTAAGCCTGAGACGCAGAAAATCATTTTTTCCAGAAAGCCACAAAGTCTTAAACTGAAAACGTCAACAGATGGACAATTTATCCCTTTCCTTAGGAGGTTTCCACTGGTTTACCATGCTACAAGGTTTTAGATACCTTTCTTTTACAGTACTTGTCTAACTCATGGTAACTTTAGCTCATTATTTACCATCATTCTTCTGATTACATAAAGCTTTCATTTGTGTTAATGGCTATTCCTTCTTTCTGCTACTTGTTGTATGAGACCATTTTTGCTAAATTTGCAATTTCTTTTTCATCTTTGGGAAAGTAACCCTTTTGAACCACCAAATTTGTATATCAGGAGTGGCTTATACTGAACATAATTTATTATTTTTAAGCAACCAATACTTTTTCTTGAACTTCACTATGACAGCTCAAAAGGACGGAATTCCTGGGCTAGGAAATTACACTTCAATATACATTTTGTAGAGTAAAATAATTATCTATATTTTTAGAAACTAACATTAGGCTAATACAAGCTGTGTATGATCTTCTGAGTAAGGCTACTGTACTGAAGAAGATCACTTTGAGACATTTCTTCTTTTATATTACATTAAGTGCTTAAAGAGTAAATAATTGGGTTTTTTTTAAGCTTCTTGTAACATTTTATTCAAAGAGTTGACAGCAAATTACACATAATCACTGTTTGCTCTCCTTTTCCTTTGAATACTATTTAAGGTCTTCTCACATTTCCCAACAGATAACTTTTCTCAAGTAAAGTCATACTGATCCTATTTCATCATCTGTGCCAGCTATGAATCCTGGTGGAGACAGCAGCCAGACTTTGAGAATAAATACAGCCTGTGAAGTTCTGTTCCTAAATGCATTAAAAATCTTCCCAATACAACAAGCTGTCGCTTACAGCTATCTGCAGGTAACTACAGTTAAAGAAATATATTTCCTGTTTTATCTATATTGGAAGCAAACTCTGAGAAGGTATTTTGAAATCTGGGATTTACCAAGTCAGAATCGTTACATTAATGTTATCATCAATGTCATTGCACTGCATCAAAGATCACCCCAATATCAAAGAAGGATGAAGTCATATGAGCACAAACTCTGCATCCCTGCAGTATTTACACAGAACTTTCATATGAATAGTTACACTTGTGCCAATTTTCATGTGCTTCCATAATTTGTCACATTATTCCAGTTTCTGAGTGCTCAGTCTTCTGATGTTGGTATTTATTTCAAAACTCTAGGCTTGACAGCTACTTAAATATATGCTCTGATGTATTAACAAATAAATTGAAAACTCTTCTAGCTAGGAAAAAGGGCCAAAAAAGTAACATTGCAGTTTCAAAATCTGGAATTTTAATTAAGGTTACTTCCAACCTTGACTTTTTGTTTTCTTCAAACATGTGCTTGTGGAGGGCCACCTCCACCATCCTGAATGCTTTGAACTGCTGGTAACAAAGGCTTAGTAGTCTTTAACATTATTTATGAGACCTGAAGTACAAGAAACAAGCAAAATGCATATAGCCACGTACCTTTCAAAGCATATTTTGTATCCTCTACTGGCAACGCAAATCCTCCCTGTTGACTTAAGTTTTCTCTGGATCCCTTAACAGTCTTTATATAATTTAGGAAGGAAAGGCCAAAGGAATAACTTTCTGTGATAATGATCATAACAGGAATCCTTATTTACCAACATTGCAAGACTTTCCACATGAAACTACTTTTTTTAGTTCCCTGGATTTAACTCACAAACTTTGCAGACTGAGGAGGAAATCAAAACATAAAAAAAGCAGCCATGGATTTTCTATTTAAACACAGCTAAAGAGTATATCAGGGCACTTTCCTTGTAACATGTCTCCATTTTGGTTAGGCATTAATGTGATCACCCTGCATTTCAAACAAAATTCTACCCTTCAGAAAAACTTAGCATGACACCACGCAGCTCCTAAGAACTCTGCTGTGTGGCATGCACATACTTCTGCAAACCCCATTTATCATCTATGCATCAGACAAAACACACTGCAAATTTATGACATCGCCTAAAGGAAATGAAACCTATTAACTCATTACTCAAGTGTTCAAATTTAATTTTCTCACCGTTTTTAAGTCTACATTAGCAGCTTATATTTAGTTTCAATTTCCAGATGAACAGTAAATAATTAGCACTACATAAAAATAGCCAACCTTGGCAAGATGGTGTCTCCAGTGCTCCTTGCATCACACCTATTTTTGTGCTTCCCAAACTTTCAATTTGGAGTGCTAAATACATGTTCCTATTTGTTTTTGTAGAGCTATACTGCTCAGTAGTTTAGTAACATAAGGTTTGACAGATGGCTTTTTCAATTAAATTATTTAGATGTTATGACAGGTCAGACATCTCTTCTCCCCTGCTTAAAAAAAAGGCATTTCTAGAACTGTACTTAAATTGTTTTTGTGGGCAAACAGCACAGACTTAAATGGCCTCTGCATATACACCGCTAAGTAGTTGTAAGTTAAAGCTTCTCCAGATGTGTAAAACAGTACAACTTGGTTTCTTAAAATCTGTTTGCAGCTGATGAAAGTTTCTATGTGAAATGCTATTTAAACACAAGAGATGATTAAATATATTCCTCAGCAATTCAATCTACATCTGTAACACTGCCCCTAAAATTAACTATACACAAAAATCTTCCGTTTAAATGCAACATGAGTCTTCAGCTATTGTACACAGGAGCTTAACATAAGATATATCAGAAGGAAATGCGTTTTACAAATCATGACTGTCATCATCACAAAAGAGCATGTATTTCAAAAGCATGTCATTGATTTTCTTTTAAAATACCAAAGACAACACTAATAAAAGCCACACATACTTCAGAAACTTGTTCTAAACAGTAATTGTGATTGTTAACATCTGCTCTAAACACAAGCTAGAATATAAACCTTAAAAATGGGCATGAAAATTCTAAGATTCAATCATGACTTTACAGGAAAAATCTGATTTGTATGAGGTGTTCCATATCTGCTACGGAGCCAAAGGCAATTTTTAGCTTGGTTACATTTGAAAAGGAATCCCTACAGTCTTGGCGAGCTCCACTCCCCTATCAAGCTGCATTAAAACAAGCAGGCACATTAAAAGGCAGAGTGCCACATTAGTGCCATCCTCCGCCTGATTCTCTGTGGCTGCTGGCAGCTCACTGAGGACATAGATAATTGGGCCAGCTAGAGGCATCCTTTTTCCAGTTGGCTAGTAAGGGACAGAAGTGATAAGGAACACCAGAAAACCCCAAATACTGTGGGACCAGTTAACACAGAGGACATAAAAAGGCATCACAGGTCACTGCCGTTTTGGTACAGGCCTAAATCTTAGTCTAATGAAAATAAGCAACCTTCTTGACGAGAGACTTCAAGTTGAAACACCTTTCAAGAAAGTTACATGTGCGCAAATTGGAGAAATCATGTAGATGGTCTCCTATCTTCCCTAGCCAAAAGAGCAAAGGAAAAGGGCTAGCTCTTTCTTTCAGTTTGGTGCAGTGGTTTGGAAGCTGCAGCTTACCATTAACTAATATTCAACATATTGAACAAAGACCAATCAGCCAGTGAAGGGAAAGTTCAATTACAGCATAAGGAAAGTTCCCACAACAAAGTGAGGCAATGTGACTCACCTGGTACTCCCTAGGGAAAAGAGAGTTGTGCTTCCAGATTACTCCAGCACACACTGACCACTTTCCTTCATTCACTGATGAATGCTCATTATCTTATACTTGCTTTGTTAAATAAAACTATGTGCCTTGATAGCGTTACAAATCCAGCTTCTCTAAAAAGCCCTCCTAGCTGAGAGGGCAAGAGGACAGTAACAAGCAGACCCAGCTGCGTAAGACAACCATCAAAGTCCAGACTGCAGCAGCCCTGCTCACCTTGGAGAAGGGGGGAAGAAGGCTTACAAGAAATTGTATGATTAAATACTTAAACACAGGTTTTTAGAACAAAGCATAATTTATATCACACAGGCACAAAGAAGATTATAGAATTTGTCCCCTGATTTAAGACCTGGTAACATCTATTCTCTCCTGACTTAGACTTTATTTTTAGCTAGCTGTAGATAATCTCATATAAATACATCTGGCCCAGGAGAAACCAGCTGCAATATGCAGCTTTTACCGACTGAAATTTGTTCTGTGCTTATTCCCTTTCCCTAGCAATCTACCTTTCCTCAAGGCAAACTGAGCTCCATTTCCTCATGTAGGCAGCTGACACTTGTTTCAAATGCTGTGACAGGGCTTACATGCCACCTTTATGTGTGCTTCCATCAACCTTAGGTGTAAGCTGAACTTTAAAGTCTAAGCAGAAAAAGTTAAAAACTTTGTAACTGTGGTAAACTTCATTGTTAAAGATAATAAAGTAAAAAGCAAATATATGCATTTCTCATACTCCACATCCTACTTGAAGGTAAATATCACTGAAGAACTACGCTCTGCAAATGTGATTTCCAGTGTTGAATAATCAGACTCCAGAAAACTACTGCAGTTAGTGTTGTTCAAAAAAAAAAAAAACAACCACCAAACAATTCAATGGGCCATTTAAATTTGTTGTGTTAAATACTCTCCCATTCTGACAAGAGTATTTTGAAGTCTGATTCATAGTTAGGATTACAGTATTTAAGGTAGGCAACTGAAAATGGAAAAGCTAATGCCCATCAGCCTAGCTCTTTTCTGTATACTGCTTGTATATTAGCGTTTCAAAGGATCTCTGAATTAGAAATCAGCCATCTCCAGATGTACAGTGGGACTTCGGTTACTGCAAAAAAAAAAAAAAAAAAAAATTTTTTCTATAAATTAAAAANAGCCTAGCTCTTTTCTGTATACTGCTTGTATATTAGCGTTTCAAAGGATCTCTGAATTAGAAATCAGCCATCTCCAGATGTACAGTGGGACTTCGGTTACTGCAAAAAAAAAAAAAAAGGCAAATTGTCTCAGGAAATCCAAGAAAAACTGATCAGTGTTGAAAGAAAAATATTTTATGCAGCAATTAATGACTGTGTTATTATAACTTGCAAGATGCTTTTTGAAATCATAAGTGATTATTTAAAAACACTCAGACATACATTTACATTTAAGGCAACACACAGAGACTCATCTTAAAAAAAAGCGCTTGTTATTACATGGGAGTCCTATTACAGCATCTCTACTATAGCAGATTTTGTGCATTTTATGACCTTAAAAAAAAATTCTAACTCTTTTTCTTCTGTTTCTCAGCTCAGATGAGCAATGTAAGATTACAGTTTAGAGTTAGGCCATGCTACCAGAAGCCAGACAGAATACGCATTTCTGGGTGAACAAATGCTAGTATGCTAGTACTCATTCCTATTTTTGGTACAAGCTAGTTCACTAGCAGCTTGATAGTAAAAGCAGAACAGCAGCTTTCTCCAATAAAGACCTACTGTGCTATTTGAATACGAAGCATGTTTTGGACACAGGAGAAAAAGGGAGTATTTCAACATATGAGTAAGAAAACACACAACTTTCCATTGAGATCCCTAAAAGCATGTAGCTGAATACACTAGAGAAACAAATTTACACAGTTAATATGTAACTTCCTTGGGAACAGGTTTCTGCTTTGCAGATGCATTAAGGGCTCTGAGTCTTAGAAGGAAGTACTTGGAGAATACTGAAGGTTAGAGTTTGCTTTGTTTTCTCTGAATATTTATTGCAGGGAATATAGGCTCTTTAGAAGAAATATGCTTTTTTGTTGGCCCTCGTTTTTCCCAGTAGACAATAGTTGCTACTGTCTAGTGCTTAAATGACCTCCACCCTGCCCTCCTACTTTGTTTCCCTTAGGAATGTCATTCATCCTTTTGTAACACATCGCTACACTTTATTGCCTTATTTTTCCTGCCACTTTTGTTCTGGTCTTTAAAAGAGAACATATACACTCTTTCAGTCTAAGGGGAAAAAAATTAAAAGGAAATCGTTCGGACTTGAAAAAATGAGCAGAGACAAATATTCATGTGGCGCTCCAACTGAGTTTTTACCCATAAACTTACCAAAAGTAGTGAAGTGACTTAGTAAACTAACAATAGACACAATGAAATACCACATTAAAACACGGAATTTAAGGATATTTCTATTTTCTCTCATCATTTCTTCTAATGGCTCCCATATCTCCATCAGTATTTCACCATACATTCCTAAGGGAAAAGAGTTGGTCCTCCAGCCATCTCAGACCAACCTATAATGTGATTTCATATACTCACCCCTCTCCTTAGGAACCCTGAATTTATTCAGTAGAGACATACCCTTACATATACTAATAAGAGTTTTCACTACATAGTCACACTGTTGCTATTGCTACTTCTGATACACTGGCACTGAGGGACACAGGTAAACCTCCCGCTTCCACAACACATGGATGCTGCTCAGCCAGTATTAGCAGAGACGGACCTTTCCTTTAAAAACCACTCCTCATGTATAGAGAGATACAATATGTTTCTTTGAAAATTTCTTTGGGAATGTACCTGAAAAGAACAGTTTTAACTTAGGAGTCTAAAATACAAATGACCTTCAGTCTCCTCTGCTATTATACACAAATGGCATTTTCACAGCCAGCAGTATAGACCAATAAAATTGCCCTTCACCAGAGTACTTTGCCTAAGAGTAGTAAAAATAATAAAGAAGTAGTTTTATTGGTGATAAAATATGAAAGCATCTAAAGATTACAGAAGAATGGAAGCTGTAAGAGCTCAAAATTTTAACTACCCTAGAACTCCTTCATATTAAATATCATTTGATAATCAAACCAAGCACCCAGAAATACAGAGTGGGGATACAAAGCTTAAAGTGGTTTGAATAATCTTTTCTACAAATAGATACTACATGCAAATAGGAAAAACTTACTGTTACAAAATGATACAAAACATTATTAACACTGTTCTCACTGACAATTTAGTCAACCCAGTGAGAAAGGCACAATTTAAATCACTGCCAAAAAACCAGGAGGTTTCTAGAGCACGTGGATGGAAAGACACTGAAGAGATTCAGGATTACAACTGTCTACTGTGAACTAGCAACTCTGGAGAGAAAATTGTTTCTTCTCCTTTTCTTTTACTTCACCAGATATTCCTTCCTGTGCCTGTGCTACATGCTAGCAAGAAAAATGAAGGGTTTGTTTCCCTTTTTTCTTTTATTTGTAGTTCTATGGCTCCAAAAGCTCACAGTCTCACGCAATGAAAACTGCCACTGGAAACATTACAACATCATGTCAAATCACACAATGAGGTACTTCAATATCATGTCAAACTGCTTGCTGTGGAAAATAAGAGGCTTCTCTTATAAAAGGATAGCTGATACGTTGAACATGGTTTTCATTCTGTATCCTTTTCTGGTTTTTTTCAATCCCACTTAATAATCCAGCTGCCAGTTACTGGCAAGAGAGTTTCACTCAACCATGTTAGCTGGTTCTAGCCATCGAAGCTAACATAAGTATTTAAACTGGGCCCTCCCGCAATCCATCCTGCAATGCAGAACATCTCAACTTTTGCAAGCAAATAGGTGCAAAGATTGGCCCAAATCATTTACAGCTTTGCTTCTCATTCCTCAGGCTGAAACCCTTGTCAGTTTAGCAGAGCTGCTCTTGTCTGCCATCCAGCTGCCTGCTGGGATGAGCAATATTTACCATCCTACTCTTCAATCAGAGGGCAACAAATAACAACACAAGTTAAAAGGGGACCAATTCCCCTTCTGACATGAGTATTTGAACTACTGTCTTCAGGGAAAAAATTCAAATAGCCTCCTTCATACTCACTAAAACTGGATGTAAGGGTGGCTTTAAAGTTTCAGATGCAACAGTGAAAAACTCCAGGCACTTCAGAGGTGAGGCAGTCAACAGCCTAATAGTGTGCATCTTCTCTACATCCCAGCTGCTAGCAGCATGGAAACCTGCTCTGCCATGAGTTTTCTTTCTGGAAAACTGATAAGCATTTTGGTGCTGTAACACAATGATGTGAGCTACCCTCTTTGAGGGCACTGCTTTATTGCAGATTAATAGGGACCAAGGAAAAATTACATTTTATAATTACAGGCTTAAATTTTATGTCATACATGAAAGTTTGGGATTAAATACACACAGGTCTAAATGCTTGTAAGGCAGTACAAAAATGTGTAGGAAGAAGGTTCAGGGAGCGATTATAGTCACTCCTGCAACCAAAGACAACTCTGCCTAGCTAGTAACTTAAAGTTTTAGTCTTTTTTCCAGCATGAAGATGAGGGAGGACTAAATTCCTTTTAAACACTACTGCTTTTAGAAGTCGGTATGGCTTACATGTTGTGACCATCTTCAACCAAAAATTATTTTAAAGGAAAAAATCTACAAATTCTTTTCTGCACAACCCCACATGTAAGGTAACATATGTACAATCCATCAAATAGTAATTCTAATTATATTTAGTGTGATTTCAACTGCAATTTTTAGATTGTGAGAACTACAGACAATTAATATAGTTTTCTCATTGAAGTATCACATCTTTTCTAACTATCTCTAACAAAGGCTTTTGGCTACCACCAGATGACAAATATGGTAAACTAAAACCACAAGAATGCCTAATTAATAAGAACTGGGAAAGACAAACTCACTTCAGTTTGCTTTATTCCATTACTAAACCAGATACTTCTTTGAAGCAGAACACCAGGCAGAAGTAAAAATAAAGTATATTGTGTTAGGACACTTTACAATGATGAATAAATTGGAACACCAAAATAGAACTGAAAATGTCAGTCTACTTTAGGCTTGTCTGCTGGACATTGTAGTCCAATATGGGCATTGCTGAAAAGGTTTTTATAGAATTCAGAAATCTCCAATTTTGGTCATTTAGGGGCTTTACTTCAAAAAGCAAATGGGCTTAAAAAAATCCCACCTGCAATTTAAATAAAAATATTGGATTCCAAAGCTCATGGTTTACATTTTCTCTACCAAAATTTGCCTAGAGCAAACCAAAACATTTGCTCCTATTCCTATTTTAGATATTTGTAGTTACTCATAACATCATGAGATACTAATAGGTAAACTTCAAATAAGGAGAGCAAAGCCTCTGAATTTTATCAGTCATGATTATTAGTAGCAACAGGGCATAATGCTTCTTGTGATTTCTCTGATCTCTTGCGTGAAATCTGATAGCATCTTTAATACCATACTTTGAAACGATGCATATGTGCTGACTTTTAGCAAGGTATATACTACAGAATTTTTGCAACTAATGTGATAATGTACACAACTGGTTATTTCTACTCTTCCTGTATTTAACCTCCAAGCTGCATTAACTAGCCCAAAATAAAGCATCAAGTTCTGTAAATCAGGCTTATTACAGATTAATTTGAGAATATCTGCCCTTCCAAAAGCACTATGCCAAGGAAAAATATCCTATTTGTACAAATAGATAGCACACAAATTAGAAGAAACCTGTATATTTACCACACATCTTAGGAAGCACTCATTATAAATTTTTGCAGCTAAATGCTTAAAAGGATCAAGAAATTAACCAGAGAAGTTGAATTCTCTTCCATAATACAATATACAGAAAACTTAATGTTGAAGCTATCTCCATTTTGAAATTTTACTACTACTGTAAGGTACTATATTTAATCCACAGCACGCTCTGCAGTCATTTACTATGTACTTCTCATGAGACTGATTAAAATTTCATTGATCTAAGCAAAACAAAACACACGTGTATCCCCAGTTTTAACAACTGTATTGTAAGATAACATAATGCAAGTAATTAAGGATTGCACATGAAAAAGGCTAAGGACAAGACTGTGTGCTAGTAATTATAACTTTGAGGTGAATACTCAACCGCATATTAGTAAAGCTGTACACATAGAGCTAAAATAAGACCATTTTTCAGTTTAGTGAATGTATGATATGCTTAAACATTAATTAAAAAAAAAATTACAAGCACAGCACCACATACAGTTAATCTAATTTACGCTAAAAACCATCTGATATATTTTGCTACAGTCCACAGGAGGGTTGCAACTAATTTTGCCAAGACTTGCCTATGTTCTTTTAATACTCTGCTTGCCATTTGGAAATGCCTATTCATTTGATTTCATCAGTACAATGATCTCCATTTCAACAACTGTTTAGATACAATCTTGAAAAACTCATTTACATGTAAGCAAGCTGGATTTCTTGTGTTACACAGTTCAAGAGCAACATACACCACCTAAAAAATACCACACAGCAGTCTAGTGTAAACACCATCAATATGCAGTACTTCCATGTTTGAGTTTTCTTATCTATCACACCCACAAAGGAGATTTAAATGTGTTAGCAACTGTTTTGTAAGTATACTGCACTCATTTCATTAAAAAACAGAAGGAGATATGCAGGGGGTTTTGAATGACAAATATCCAACAGAAAACAGATCTGCTCCACTTACTACCTGAAAAATATTTTTTAAAAATCAAATCAGGTCTCAAAATGCAATTCGAAAAAAAAATCGTGTCAAAGAAACAGCTCTACTTCTGTTTGCTACTACTAGTTATCTCCTTCACTCCCATAGCAATGCAACTCCACTAATGCAATCAGTAATTTACAATTTCAGTAACAAATACCCGCTTATGTAAAACTCTACTACTTTTAAGATTTGTTCTGAATGTTTTTTTTTTTTGTTAAAAATTTAGCCTAAAAGAAAGCACATTTTATGTAGTTAATAAATGAAAAATAATCTACGCCAGCAAGCTTTCTGTAAATTACAATTGGGAGATTCAATTGCATAGGCTACAGAAATTTATTCCTTCTCTCTTAGGGTACCTGAATGTTTTCCTCATTCCAATACCTAATTGCAGCACAAGATGATTCTGACTCCCCTCAATCATAGGTACAAAGTAAATTAACAGTGGACAAAGTTTTGGGAAAAAGACAAGAGAACGGGAAAAAACATGTATTCTATTTATTTCACAGATCAAGAACTAAAGAGTAATTCACCCTCTCTGGAAGAAATTACTACAGCATCTAAAATGTCATTTTGTACTCCACTTTCCTGTTGAAGACTATTGTCCATTTGGTAAGGAGGACAGGAAGAAACCGGTGTGCTACTTCATCAGCAGGAATAGTTCACAGCCTTCACATTAGTGTGAACTGACTTTGTCAGCAACCTTCAGCTGAAGGCAGGAGTGGTAACAAGTTTAAATTGCCACAGATAAACCTGTCAAAGACCATGATTCAGTCCACACAGAGACTAAGTGGTTTGCCCAATGTCATACATTCAGCTTAAGAGCTGGAACTTAACAGTATCTCACAGTCTTAACTACAACATAGTGTTTATTAATGCATTTTATTACTGAGGGCAAAAAAAATGAACTTTTTGTTTCTTTTCTGTAAGGTACAACTTCACACACAAGCCTACAAAAAGCTACAAGACCTTCACAGCTTACCTAGAATATTCTCGCTTGCAAGATACAAATTTTACCAATTCATGCCCTGCCACATTTTGGTACGGCTGGGCTAGGAAGCAACCCTGACCAGATGAACCTGAACTGAAAGAATATGGCTCGATTCATTTGAGAGCAGTGGTACAAGGTCATCTCATTCAGCAAACTCAGCTGGAGTTGATTCTTTTCCCCCAAAGCAGTATGTTTATTCTGCCTTTTTTAAAAAAAAGTGTGAGTCCATCAGCAAAGGAAAAGAAAAGCCCCTGACAAATAAAAACTAAAATAGAAACATTAACCTTAGCTGTGAGCAAACAGAACTACATCATACAACCACCATGAAACAGTTTGTGGGATATAGCACTGGACAAAGATTAGGTTTGCTCAGTATTACTCTTTTCATCTGCCCATGAAATAAAAAAAATGTATTTTTTTTTTCAATAAACAGACCAAACTATCTAATTTCATGACTTATTTCATTATTTGCTCTCAAAATAAATGGCATTTATTTATGAGCTTACCACATCAAAAAGTATACTGGAGATGGTGATTCATCTAGATTGGTTTCTCAAGCAGTGAAAGAATACCAGGAAAAAGCACCCTACAAAGATTCCAAGCACATGGAGCACTAGAAAAGGTCCGTACACATATGAAAATCCCACCATGGGAGAAAACTGCCAAAAATGGTAGGAAAGAGAAATAGGATGAATAATGTATTAAGAGGTACCTTGCACATTTAACATCGGCTGACATTAAACGTATAAACATAAGTATACCAATATTTATGATTATATGAATACACTGACTACTAAATATAGGAGTATATCAATACTGCTGCTGTGCCTCTGCTTTCACATACACACTGAAGTGAAAACAACTTTCTGGTACAATCTATTATTTGTTTGAAAGGCAATAATGGCCTTCAACTATACCTCTGAAAACAACATGTTATTTTCACAGCTTGGTATACTTACTGCAATGGACAATAAGATAAACTACTCTGATAAGAGAGCTTAGCAGAGAAGGAAAGTTAAAAAACAAATGAGCAGTATGTAAAAGGCATCTTGACTACAAGAGACAGTGTGTAAATCAGGTTTAATCTAACCCCCTTTGTTCTATTTGAATGTACTTGTTGAGAATCATGGGCCTCATCTCTCCATCTGCTGGAAACAGGAGCTAAATGGAAATCCAATTCACGAATGTATTTTATAAAGTATTTTGGTAACATAGTGTTTCTACTAAGGGTGCAGACTTGAATGGAAAAATCCAACAGAAAGACAAAATAAACCAGGAAAAAATGGTGATTCTTAAAATACATGTAGTCTTAGGTGAAACTAACAAAAGTTTACTTCTTGTCCCTCTTCCCTGCAAAAAACCTGGAAATACCCACATCACCTCTTTTATAAAATAAATATGACTTTCCATAAATTTATCTACCAAGTGCCTCACTAATAGGAAATAAAAATTCTTACTTGATAATACCTTTGTATGCCTTCTCAACAGCTGTGTATGGAACATGTGCACTGGAACTAATTTTCAGTATCTTCACTGATATACTTATAGAAACAACAAATATTGATTTTGCCAATGCAGAAATCAACACTTTCCTACTACTGCCCAAGTCAGATATTTTTAAGAGCTGTGTTTAGATTAAGATGTAAGTAACGTAGACATGAAATCTTGATGGATCTGGTGGTTCTTTCCTTATTTATATATTACAGTTAAGACTACAATTCTACCTGTTGTTCCAGGCTCTTCCATATGAACTTATAAATGAGGCCAATCCATTCAAGATGAAGACAGCAATATGCATAGTCAATCACTGCCACACCCCAGAATAATTTAGGGGTAGGAACCGCAGAACAGCTTCATAGTTCTTGTCCCAGTAATTTCTCAAATAATTCTTGACTCAGAAATACTATTGAAAGAAGCAATTTTTACAGCAGCTTGGAATTCTAAGCTCTCCAAGCATGCGATACATCAGGTTTTCTTTTATGAGAGATTTCTCCCTCACATAATTTGTAACAAAGCTGCATAGTAACATAAAACATATTCTTTGCCTATAAATACTTAATGTCACATTATTTCACATTATTTATATTTTTAAAAGGTCTATAGTAAAACAGGCTCTAAGTCAATTTTGAATAGTGAAAATAAAACTACTGCTGTACAGAAACACAGTGTTTGAAAGCAAATATGAGTTATCTTAAAAACCAAAGATGGTAAGGTGATTAGAGCTAGCTCCTCTTTACCCAGTCAGCATGCTGACACCACTTTCTCTTCCACCTTTTATTTCAGTTAATCAAATAGATACATTTTCATTTGGGAAATCAGATTAATGTAAGTACTGCCAGGCATCCATTTAAAATCTGTTTTCTTAAAACTGTGCCCTCTAAATTTGGGGAGATGTTTTTTAAAAACCAAAAAAGATACAAAAACCCCAAAACTAAAAACCCAACAAAAATACTATTTGCACTGTGAATAACAGACCTGCTTGACACACAAGTGACTTGATAACATTTGACCTTCATTGCAGTACTAATTCTACAGATGATCTTTAGCTATGGCCATTTCATGCTTTTGTGCTTGACTGAGAACTTCACTTTTTTACTACCTTACATCTATTTCCCCTGTATCATATCAGAATTTTAGCATATTGCCACCAGCAGTGATTACTATGCTCAACACACTGAGCATTACAAAGAACTTCAATTTTACCCTTGAGAAATAAGGAAAGAATACCACCCCCTCATGCTGATTTGGAGGCACCTGTTATCAAAGAATACTAAATGTAGCAGATCACCTTGAAGCAGAGAAGCCAATGAGCCCTGGGAGCTGCCTGACTCCCTGCTCATTTTCAACTGACCTTTTGCAATTGAGTCAATTTACTTTTTCTTTTCCTGGCATGCCCTGACCAAGAGGGTGGAAATGCCTTCTGCCTCTTCAGCCTGTAACAGAGCAGACAGTGCCCACCCTCCAGAAGCTGAAGCAGCAGAATCCATACCTCCACAATCTGAGAATTTAAAAAAAAAAAAAAAAAAAAAAAAAATGTATTTTGAGAAGTACTCAAGCCACCAAAATACTGGGTAAGGTTTTTCACTGCTGTTGTTTTATGTGAGTGCATTATTTTGGGGGAATGTTTTGTTTTTAAAGAAAAAAATCACTTTTNAACACAACAATGTATTTTGAGAAGTACTCAAGCCACCAAAATACTGGGTAAGGTTTTTCACTGCTGTTGTTTTATGTGAGTGCATTATTTTGGGGGAATGTTTTGTTTTTAAAGAAAAAAATCACTTTTGAAGAAATCACTAGCATAGCCATTGAACTCTAGGAGAGGACATCAGACTGTGAATGCCAATGAAAGAGTCCTCTACAATTCCGAATTAGCTCAGTCAGCTGTGGAGAGGTAGGATTTCACACACGTGCTGCTTTTTTCAGTGCTACCTATGGACTACTTGCAGTGGGTCACTTTTGCATAGGAGTCATTGGGAAACCAAAATGAAAGCTGCAGCATCTAGGATCTTAACAGCCACGCTTTTGTCAATCTAGCAAAAGGATGTAGGAATGTAAACACAATTAGGTCAGAGAGCCAAATTTGTTGTCGCCCACCTCACTGCAACAACAGGTTTCTGCAGAACAGCATGTGGGATAAACATCTGCCTGCTGCAAAAAAATGCCTAAAATTAGTTTCAGAAAACAGTATTTAAATAAGATCTCTTGCCAAGGAAAGCACACTGAATTTCATCAACAGCAAGTGTGGGGCAAGGCTTCAACTAATAAGCTTTATCATTAAATCTACTACTATTAAGTCTGTACTCACAAAGACTCTACTGCTTATTAACAGTTCTTTCTCATCTCAGCAATACACTAGATTAAAGACAGATGAACAGCTTACTTTTACTGTTGAAGTGCTGGAGGCTACATTTAGATTTTGACAGTCACAGCATTTTTGATATGCCTTGGTGGCACATTTCATTGCAGTGTTATTGTTACAAACTGAAAAATCCAAACACCAGAAGCATACACAGGAAAATACTGGTGGATATGCTGAGCATTCAGTGATCTTGTCCATTTGAAGATGATTCACTTCAGAGAAGCTTCCAGCACAAGTTCACTTACAGTAAGCATTTCTCCCAAATTTGCCACTCTTGGTCTAAGCAGCATCTAAAGCAGAGCACTTACATAAACTAGACTCCCGTGTTTTAGGTTCCAACTCCAGCCAAGAACAGCCTGGGTCATACCCTGGTAATAACCTTGGCAGCACACTCCTCTCCTTCTATCCCTGACAATACTAACGGAACAAAACTAGATGCAAAAGGTTTCTTAGAAACTTGGTGTTAATGCTGCCTGGCTGGAACTATCTCTAATGCTTGTACTAATTATTCCTGAGTAGATTAGACCAGAGCGTGCCAAGCCTGCCCAGCAGCCCTTCTGTGCACAGTGCATTTCTAAATTCAAACTTATATTAAATGGCTGACATCAACACAAACTATGAGTTTAGAAATTATTATAGCTATAGTAAGACAATCATCATTGCAGTACCTTGAATAGAAGATATTAAAAAAAAACCAAACTCAAGCAATACATAATTTACATAAATAACAAAAAAAAGCAATACATTGAAAAGATTTATTCAAAAAAGGCAAACAGTAAAATACACCCATAAAGCCCCCATTTTTTCTTTTTTATTTGAAACGTTGCATAGAGCAAATGAAGAACACAAAAAGAGAGCATAGGGGTGATTTCTACACACCAGCAGTTCAGGTTTGTAGTGCCAATGTTTTATACAGCACATTAAAGTCACTTTTATGTCCTCATCTGCATGCGTCAAATAGAAGTGTCTTCATCTACAGCCATAATACTAGCATGTACTTGTAATTCTCAGTAATTTGTACAACCTCAGTTATTCTCTCTCCTTGGAGGCAGAGGACTGTGGTTCTATTTTGCTTTTTTAAAAAAAGAAACAAAGGAATATTACACTGCCCAGAGATTCTTTTCAAACACAGATTCACTACTCCGGGTTTCAAACACTTGCTGCTTGAACACTAAATTTAAACATTTTTTTCTATCACCTAAAAAGAACATACCTGAATTCATTTCTTATTAAGAGAACACTGAATTGGAAAGAGCAAAAGCCTAGATAGAACATGCAAGGTCATATGAAAAACTGAAGTCCACAGACATCTCAAAGCAATTTGCTAGCTATTATTAAGGAAATAACATTACATTGAAATTACTATTTTTATTATTTTTTCTTTCAAATTCAATAGCAGGTGTATAATCCCCACAAGATCATAGAGATACAGCTAATCTGAAATGTAATATTCAAAAGCAACTTAACTTGTGAAAAAAAAAAAAATCAATTTATGCTTCGATAAATATTAGTTTCTTTCAAACCAATAATGCTCCAACATCTGAAAGTTTATCCCAAGAGATACTATTTTCTGATTAAAAACAGAAGTCAGAAACAAACTATTTTCTCCTAAATTAATATCATCTTTACATTACTAAGGAAAAATGAGAAGAGAAATATCACAGCTAAGCCAACACAAACAACAAATATTATGCCCCCATCTGATAGTCAAAAGCTAGAGGAAAACCACACTTTAAGCCAAGCTTAATTTTTGTGCTTTTTAGACAAAATATACATTCAGGATTATTTTATCTCACCCACCAATGCATTCACTTGGGACACAAACAAGGTGCTATTTTCATAAAAAGCATCTTTAGTACCTGCAATACATGAGCCAACATGACACAAGGTGCAACCACCAAGACAGAGATGTCTCAGCATGGACTCCCCTTAGCCTCTTACACCACTGGAAGGACAGCAAAGCACTTCTCTGGCCAAATAACCCAAGTACTCACCTGGGATGTTGGCAATTGCATTTTAATCCTTTTTCTAGTGAACATTTTATTCTCACAGGGTGGAACGACTTCAGTTTTAAAAAGCGGGACAAAAGTCTACATGATTAAGCCACTATGATCACCAGTACCAATCTTCACAGCACATTAAATACTGAACCACAGGCTGAATTACCTTAATTAAGGTGATTCACTAAAAGCAGATTTAATGAATACTGACAAAAATGACAGAATGGAAAAAACAGGTGACTTCTGTACCCAATGGTATTTCTCCCAATGTCTTCTGAAAATGTTGTGTGCAAAGACAAACAAAAAGCAAAGAGATAAAATACAAAGTAATTGTTAGCCCCTGATCTGAATGGCTAGCCAACATCCACAGGTCCTTGCTGGCTTACCTCCATTAGAAAGACTAAAGGATAATTTTTTCAAAACAGTGTTTACCAAGAACATCTGTAACATCATGATTCTCTAATAATAACACAACCAGAAAACAGCACCCACATACTTTGCAATTGTTAGTGCTACCAGCAAGGTCCTATGCTCTCTAGAGTGTCATCTGTGCCTCGATGGTCATGCCCAGTTCTGCTTCTTTCCCTCCCTTCTCTTAGAAAATCCATTTTAATTCAGGCACTAACTAATGACTCAGCTGTGGTATGTACCGTGAGTTTTATCAATCCTCACAGGGTCATCTCCCCTATTGTAGATTTATTATGCTAATCAGAGCCTTTAGCAGCTGTTTCTATTGCTTCAGCTACCACAGGAACATTCAGACCAATGTCCTAATGAAGGGATGTCTAATGCACTCTATTTTTACCAGATCTGTTTTCATGGAAGCCATTAACACTCTTCCCTATTCCAACAGGATATTTTCCAACGTATATTTTCATAGCAAAGTTCAAAACTACAATTTTATTTCTATAGCTACAAGACCTTGAAAAACATAAACACAGCAAGTGTTTACATAAGACCACATTGGACAGATTTCTCCCATTAAACTTAATATGCTGAACAGAAGAAAGAAATCTGCAAGAGTACTCTTGTTTCAAAACTCGGCAGAAATCAAATGCTATTTCATCTACTGTGTACCACTACTGAGACATTCAGATTTATTCATTCTAATGAAAATCAACTACTTTCTCTGAAAACAAAGCACCATTTGGCATCTAACAGTATGTTCAGCCCAGACTTCAGTAGTTGGGAGTCTGCACCCGAAACAGTTTTGTGGTGCAAAGCCCTGCCATTCGAGTTCTGTTTGGTGCAGGGTTTAGTGCTTCTGTACAATGGGTTTTTCCCAAGTCAAAAAGCCATGCTCTACCCAAAGTTTGCACTGACGCTACCTTTTCCCCCAAAAATGAAACACACAGAAAGAATGCGAATCTGAGATTCTAAATAAATCATGCATTTAAACCTAGAAAATAAGTTCATAGCTTGATTTTGGCTTATCTGAAATCTTACAAATTCTTACTGATGCTCTAGCTTTAAGAACCAGAGGTATTTGATTTCCCAAGAATTAGATGTTATTTTTAGGAAGATAAGGGGTCCTAACCAGACATTGTAAAGAGCAGTTAGAAGAGAGGGCACCACAATTCCCTAAACAAGACTGCAGCCAATCTGATGATGAGGTTATCTGTTTAAACATGAAGAGGATTTCTCCAACATCATAAGGTATCTTAGGCAAACAAAATGCATGAATTCCTGGAGGCAACTATTTAACATTTATTTGATACATATGATTTGGAATACTTTGCTTTCCATTTACCATGTAGGTGAGACTAACCAAACCCAACCATCAAATATGCTGTGGTTACTGTGCACTAGGCTACAACATTTTTTAAGCTAGAAGACATGTCTAATTACAACAACCAAGTTAGTGCTTCTGTTTGATTCAAGTAACTACCTTGAACTTCAGCCCGGCTGTGTGACTGGGCTTCAATCTGACTATATCTAAGGGAAGCTACACTAAAATCCCCTTGTAAGCAGATGGAAACTTTCACATGCAGGGATTTCTTCTGAAGATTGTGACTCTGAATATTATAAAACCATACCCTTCCATTACTGCAAGTACAAAATTTGCTCTAAAATAATTTTCTTTCTTCTTTTTAACCATTTCTAATCTAAGCTCCTTATTGGTGAACTAAGCAGTACACTCAAGACAAAGAGATATGCCCACTCAGACCAACCACAGTCTAGAAAACCCAAAGGCATAACCTTCATCAACCAATCTCACTCCCATCAACATCAAAAACTAGGGAACTGTGGTATAGCCTAACTGCATATGCAATTGCCAACATTTCAAAAGCTCTAAAAGGATTAAGGTTGCCATGTTACAGAATATTTTACTCAGAGAATATTTTTTAAATGGCATCTCAGTTTGCACACAGAATTCTGGGATTGCTGCAGGAAAAAAATGGCAAAAACACTTCCTGGCAGTGGTGCTGGTTTAACTCATACCCCCTTTTTTCTTCAATTCCTTTAGTGTAAGCTGAGAAAATCTGAAACATGACTATTACATTAAAAAAAATCTCCCTAGCAGTCACTAAGTACGTAATTATTAATATTTCCTATTTAACTGTGTCAGACATAGTATCTAGTGTTTTATTATTTTTAAAGAAATAAAACTGTACAACCTTTGTATGGAGTGTGCAGAAAAAACAGTTCCTCTTCTATGCAGTTTCAAATAAATTTTGATCTCTTTGATGTTATTCTTTTTAAAGCTAGGGAGCTGGTGAAATAATAAATAGGGAGGCATAAATGACATCAGCTCCCTTGCAGAGGTTGCAAGGAACCAAATTCTGAATTGAAGGTAAGAAAAAGTACGATTACCTGAGGAAAGAGCATATACCCACAACAGGACTGAAGCTAGAAATAAGCTTTCATTGACCCTTATATTTCCTTCAGGGGCCACATGTTTCAGTACGAGAAGATAAACATAAATTGAAATTGTAAACTGCTTTGGGAACCTCTTTCCAGAAACAGCCCACTAGCTATTCTATTTCACCTCTGAAAAACCTATTCCACTTACTACTGAAAGTAAAATCAAATTCTCCTTACTAAACAAAAATCATGTATTTTTGAAAACATCATTCTAAGAAAGATAGTTCTCCTTTTATTACAGAAAGGTGAGCTGCTCCAAGGGACGGAGAACATACTGAAAATACATTATTCTGCTTGCAGTACCTGCTGCACAAAATTCATTCCTATCTTTCAGGACTAAATTCAGAAAAATAGCATGTAAGATTGTAGCCTCAGTCTGTAATGCCTGCAGGATGTTTACATCCTTACTTTCAGCTATTACTAACTGAAGGACTATACAAAAGACTGAAGAAATGTGAGAGCAAGGTGAAAGAAAATGCTATCAAATCAGAATAGTCACAAATGCTCTTTTTGTTGGTGTTTTTTTTTATCATTTTCCATTCTTTGAGCATCTTTCCTGATTTCCAAGCAATTCCTGGGACACTAGCCCACCTTTTTCCTACATTCATGTTGAGTTCACTGAATGGAATATTTAAATTTGTAGCTCTACTGGGTCTGTAAGAACTATGCAAATAGTCTGGTTATTAATAAACCTGACATGCTTAGAATCCGATGAAGAATCTCAAATGCCACAAATAATCCGTGTGGTCCTGAATAGGAAGCTCTTCAACTATTCTGGGACTGAAATATTCTAAACGTCACACAGCACATAACTCACTAGTTCAAAATAAACAATGAAAAATAAAATACAGCATATTTAAAAATTAAAATACGCACATGCTGGGGGAAAATAGGTGGCATGTGAGACAGCACACTTCATTTTTGTTCTCACCTCTTGTCTAGCCAACTCCCCCATATCAGCTTTTCTATTTTGATGCTCTCCAAAACCTCCCTAAACATCAAGCTAAGTCTTCAACTTGTTCCTCTAGCACTTCCTCCTCACCAGGCCTCCAATTCCAGTAAGTCTCATTTGCTCAACCTGATTTCCTCCTCCATCATTTTTTCTCCAAATTGTCTATTGCAATGTTTCAAATCTATTGCCACAGTTAGTTTGCTTTCAACATAGTTCACTATCCTTCTGCTCCTTTATTACTTGACCTTCACAGTACTGAAAACTCCCTGCTTTCCAGCCTCCCAGTGTCCTTCTCCCATCCTTTCAACAAGATGAGTGATGGATTTCTTGCCTCATACTCACTGTGTGTTCAGCTCTTCTGCTGCCCTCTCCAAACATAAGGTCACCCTTGGCACCTTCTGGACCTGCTCTGCAGCCCCCCTCCACTTCCTCTGCTCCTACTCTGATGCTATGTGAACACGTCTGGCAGAGATCCTAATGATAGCCTGAATTCTTCCACTATAAACTGGTTTTCTTTCCCTTCCTCCAGCTCCACTACTTCAGAAGCTCTGCTCAAAAGACATATGCAGTTTAAGTGCAATAGGACTAAAAGAGCCAAAATGGAACAGAAATAATATGCAAACTGCAGTGGTAGCCAATACCACGTTATCTGCATTAATGCTTTTTTACATCCTGATCCAGAGACTACTGATTACCTGAAAGATTTTCAAAGATAGCTTGTGACATAACCACACTGAAGCTTTAAATTTGCATAGGCATGACAGCAAGGAAACAAACTTATTTTACTTATCTTATTCTATATTTAATTTAATCTAATTTTATTGGGATGCAAATCAGAAACTAATACATAAAAAAAGTAAAGCATATTGTTCCCCTCTGTTCCCCCCCCAACAAAACAAAGCGATAAGTCTTTTCAACTTCTTCCTCAAGTTGTAGATACTGTGGTAGTGTCTTACACTTAATGGAAGCTCAAATCAGTACTTCTCAACCTTTCAAAACTCAGTTTAGATATCAACACTTATTTCTTGAAGACCTATGTGTGTTCTGAAAGATTATCTATTCATGTACTTATTGACTACTTCCCCCCCCCCCCCCCCCCCCCCCCAAAAACAAACAAACATAC
>NDXB01005372.1:207229-221110 GCA_002631895.1 Agapornis roseicollis
CGCCCCCCCCCAGAAAACCTAAGAGGATTACAGAAGCCAGTGGCAAGGCCAAAGGCTTGTTAACTTACTAAGGCTGTGGATTTAAAACTGTGTTAAATTAAACAGGTTTTGAAAATGGCTTATCTCTGCTAGTGCGGATAAGATTTATCAGTCTCTTCTCAGATCTTCATCTAGCTTATGAAAAAGATGACCATGTGAGGTAGTAGGGCGCTGGCATACACAAACAAGTGATGGTCCATGAGACAGTGATATTTTCTTTCATTCTGAAGCTGGGAGCTTGCTAGAAGCTTCATCTTTACTCAGAAGCACATTACTACAGTACACTGAATTCACCTTTACTGGATTTGCTTAAAATAAGCTTCTAGAATGTCTATGCCCTATATATGCCAACTCAGATCGTCATCTGATTATCTTTGAACACTTTAAATCTTAACACTTTCGAATCAGTCAGAAGTGCCTCATTCTTTATTTTTATATAAAAAAAATTAATTATAATTTAAAGAAATAAGATAGCATGATAATAAAGAGCAATTGAAGAGACTTATTTCAAAATATTCAGAATTGATCCTCTCACTCCTCCATGCAAGTAAAACTACATTCCTTTTCTTGAGTTCAGCAGTGTCAAAGTGTGGTAGGAGCCAGCACTTTTGTCTTTCAACCAGAGCTTTTCAAACACTTGTCTTGTAAAACTATTTCACAAAACAGTGCTTCAGCTCTTCAAAAAGCTTTTAATGTACATGTATATTTTGAAAGTTTGGGTGCTGAGCAGAGGGCATAAAGAGGAGTAATATGCACACCTTTCCATTACAGAAGGGAAAGCAGAGTTACCTCACCTTAATGCAACACTGATGCCACAAAACACAATCAGTTTTATTAACAAACACTAAAGACTGGGGAGTGCTTCAGGTGTTATGAAGACCAACAGGACACTCTATTGCTGCCTGGCTTATCTTCTGTACAAGACTGGCAGCACTCCCTTTGTTCCTCTAGCGAGGAGGAGAATGTTATCTGCACTAGTTTTTAAGCAACATCAAAATACCTTTGATCAAAAGGTATTTCCAATTAATAGCATATTTCCCAGCAAGAAACTGCAAAATTATACTTCGCACATTTACGGAAAATAAAACCAGACAATTTGTATTATACTCCAAAGAATCATGCCAACTTGGAAGGTAGAAAGAATAGTTAAGCACCAGAACTTTCAGTTTAATTAAAGAGAAAACAAAAAACCCTGCAAACTTAAACCATATTTTAAGTTATATGTGGAAGGCTGAGCAAATCAGCACCTTTACAAATAAAATTACTTTTGAGAGAGACAGCATGTGTACATGCACACAAAAGAATTTTGTTCTCATTTTCAGGAGATCAGACATTCTTACAGGTTCTGGCTTTTTTATACTTGAGAGTTTAAGTATTTATACTATAGTATAGGTGGTGCTGGTGAGGAATTGACAAAGAGCAACATAAGATAGGAACAAAGACATAGACAAAAAATGAAACAATTTAGAATTCTGAAGCATACATGCTCTTAGGGTACCAAAAAAAAAAAAAAAAAAAGAAACAAAGAAAAAAAAAAAAAAAAAAAGAAACAAAGAAAAAAAAAAAAAAAAAAAGAAACAAAGAAAAAAAAAAAAAAAAAAATTAAAAATTCAAAAGAAAAAATGCTCTTAGGGTACCAAAAAAAAAAAAAAAAAAAACCAACCCAAAACTTAACTTTGGATAATAAATCATGTGCTTGAGTGCCACAAGTCTCAAATGAGTGTTACAGTCCTAAGCTTCTAAAGGTACAAGGATAAACTATTTCCATGGTGGGTTACTCAACTGGCCACAGTTGATTTTCATGTACCCAGCAGGCTCAGATTCTGAGACAATTTGGCAACAATATCTGTAAATGAAACATGAAGAC
Source organism: Agapornis roseicollis (assembly GCA_002631895.1). Classification (NCBI taxonomy): domain Eukaryota; kingdom Metazoa; phylum Chordata; class Aves; order Psittaciformes; family Psittacidae; genus Agapornis; species Agapornis roseicollis. The sequence goes on from NDXB01005372.1 coordinate 209,136, forward strand.
TTGAGTTTGACTCTGTGCTTCATTTTCCCCTCACTCAATTGAAAAATACTGGACTCTTTGGAGTGATTTCCCATATTTCCAGAACACCTTCCCGAGTCCCACAGTTTAAGAACATGCAGAAGAGAAAACAGACTTAACTGTTTGCCTTTGTGCTGACCAAGACCAGCCAGAGGCATTGTGCCCAAACTACATGGCAGCCCTGGCAATACCTATGGGATCAGAATAAATGAAAGCAGTTATTCATGCACGATCAGTGCATCAAGGTTCTAACTAGAACTAGCCCCACCGTTTAGTCTTAAGATCAGAGGACAGTGCTGCCACCTCCCCTCTATACTCAGGAAACATAAGCGGTAAAGGAAAGAGCACTTGGATGAGCAATTCTTCCACCTCAGGGCCACTCCCTAAAATGTATTCAGCTCACCTCAAAGCAGCCATTCTTGGTTCAAAAAACCTTGCTCTCCAAGAAGACTTCAATCTGCTGATGTAAAAAGAAAAGTAAAGAAACTGACCTAGCGTAAAGAACCCAAGAATCTATGCTGATTTTGTGAGATGAATTTCACTGTCTTCTTCCAAAGAGGCATCTGACATGAATTGAGATGCAGCAAACAGATGCATACTTCTCCTTCCTGCACGCAGTAATGAGGTCTTTCTATGAGCATGGCTGACCAGATGATATTTCAGCTTTAATTACTGAAACATATTTTTGCCCACACTAGGATGTGCACATAGGCAATAATTTAAAGAAGAAATTTTCAAACCAAAGGCAGCTAAGCAACACAGTAATATTAACCTACATTTTATGCTCTTCATTCATTTAGCAGATTAAGTCATAAATACCACAAGAGTGTCTGTAGTCCAGATACTTCAACAGAACATTTTCTCTCTTATTGCTTATTTTATGTTCCATATGTTTGACACAGTCAAGGACAAATTGGACACAAAAGGGAAGAAAAATATATATTTTTGTTTTCTTGGAAGCAGTACACCAAGATCAGAGGAGAGAAAATGTTTGCATAAAGGACAATGAAGGAGCCAAAGAAAAGACCAAGGAAGGTGTTAAGCATATTATAGGGAGAAAGCCAAATGCACTGCAAGGGGAAGCCCACCAAAAGAAAGACATTTCTAGTTTTATTATCACAGCTGCAGTTTCAGGCTTGCTGTTTTCTGCAGTTGCTATCCATGCACTAAGCAGGGATAAGAAGAGGAAGTACCATGTGAAAACCCATTTCACTCAGATAAAGGAGTGGGGAGGAGAAGGATTTCTAGATAACCCCATGCCAATCATCCCAAGAGCCTCCAGCTCTTCCTTCCATACAGGATGTCTATTAAGCCACTGAACAAGAGGTACTCATTGCAGAAAGCCAGACACTATGTACACAGACACACAGTAATAGCACTACTGACTGACTTTTCTAACCAGACCCTGGACCACCTATGTAAAGCAGTTTTATAGGTATTTGATTTCTGTGGTAATAAGAGAAAAATTACAAGATTTTTATTCTCTAAAAAACCCCAACCTGCTCTCCTTCACAAGCCCATTAAAAATAAGGGCCTTAGACTTCCTTTTTGTGCAGAAGTTTAAATTTTCTGAATGATCAAAGCTTTCTGAGTAGCACAATAACCTGTAACTCACCAGCCAAATTAAAGTGGAGAAAAAGAGACCATTTTATTTCAGGCAGGCAGTCTACAGAAATGGAAGAATATTAAATTGGAAAATGAAGGGAAATATAGAGAGCCCCATTCTTCCACCTGGAAACAAAGCCATCATACCACAGCAATTTCCACTACCACACACAAAAAGGGTATTGGAAACAAAAAAAAAAAAGGGATTTAAGCATCACACTTAAATACCATGGATTTGTTTTTTAGTTTATAAATCAAATTACTTCAAAACCTAATTGTTTTCTAAATAAAGGGATTATACTGGTTTCACAGCTATTTTATCAAGCAGATTAATATTGTCTGGCAGGCTAAAGATGGCTATCGAGGTTCAAAGTATGGAATTAATATTTCTGTATTAGCAACACCATTCAGATATTCTTTTTGTTCTTCTCAAAACACACCTGAATCTACAGACCAGTGTGCCGGTCAGATGCAAATTTCTCTAGCCGAAAAACAGAGCACCAGCTTCCATACTTTTTTTTTTTTTTAAGTATCCGGCTTTTCCTCACTAAGATATTTATCTGATTCCCTGTTAAACATCCAAACAAAATTAAATCCTTTTAATAAGCTAACACTAGACAATGGACCATCTTTGGTACAGGAAATGGACTACAAACAGCTCTCCAGTAATGTGGATGTCAATGTTTTAAAGAGCTAACAGCAGTATCTACTGTCCTCTACTGAGACTGTGGACCCATTGTAAAACACCCTATAGATACATCCAAAATACAAAAAAAGTCAATCTTTGCCCTGGAGAGTATACAGTTTAAACAGCAAGTCAAAGAAAGGAAGTACTATCAGTCATATCTGCAGATGGGAAACAGAGGCACAAAGAGCTCTGAATGACTCTGTGCAAGGTTACAAAGAGTGCCTGTGGCACAGCCAGGAACTAAGCCCGGAAGCTCTCAATCCTAGTCCAATGCCTTTGGATATTGAGACAATTCTTCTTTTTGCTTATCCTCCCTCTTTGCTTACTTACTTCCATGAGGAAACACATTAGCACCATGATAGACAGTCTATTTTCCTTTTATATGTATAATCTCCATTAATTTTTCTCTAGTTTAACATAGGATACAAAAGTGCAACAGTTATTGAAATGGTACAAGCAACTGTAAATGTAAAAGCAGAATCTGGCATTTCAGCAAGCATGAGAAGAGACAAAACTGTGCATATATGATTTAGAGAGACTTCCTTAAATGTTTTCTAGTTATCACTCTGGAATGTGAATAGGTACCTGTCTCCAACTTCTCAAATTAAATAACTCACACCTTAAAGTTGCACCTTGACATTCCTTACTTTTATAGGATGGAATGCATGATTAAAACTACACAGACAATAAGGTACACTTTTTTTTTTTTTAATAAGGAGTAAAGATTTTGTACAAATTTGTACAAATGCAATCCTCAAAATCAGGTATCATCAAGTAACACTTCTCCAGCCTACCATCACAAATACCAACTATGAAACTAACTGCATCAGCTATTGTTTCTTGCATGTTTCTACAGCCACTTTTTCCCCAAAGTGGCACACTTCACAATCTGATCTATTATCACAATGTGAGCTTCTTCTAAGAGTACCTGACTGCCAGTTGTTTACTGATGGGACATATCTATGTACTACTTTTGTTCTGCTAACTCTTGCTCAGAGACAACAAACATCTGTTACAGTCTAAACCTGCTGCTATGATTGGCAATCCTCATATTGATTTTTAATCCTTCATTAAGTTGTTGATCTCTGAACACACAGTTTAGTCCCACTGTTGTTTTCTAATCATTAAGTGTTTTCCAATCTAAGACATTTTTCTTTGACAAGTAAGTTGTTCTGACAGGATCACAGAAGGCCAGTGAGTGCTGTGACTATAACAGCAGCACTTGTTTCAGCTCCTATCAGATTTTTGAATCCTGATAAATAGGCATTTTCTAATAACCTGTAATGTTCCTTTACCCTCTTCATTTCAAGAAGACTTCACCAGAAGTGGTGTATCGCCAGAGGTCTCTATCAGCTTTCCAGAATAAAAGCAAGGAAAAAGGGGAAAGCTTTAGGACTTTCCCATTGTCTGCACTGCAACATGGAGCTGCAGTAATCTCTGTAAGATTTCCCACTCACATACAGTATAATACACTGAAATTACACCATCAATACGTATTCAGCATAAGCATCAACTCTATTAGGCATGGGCAACTTCTGAATTATTCATGATTTTTTTTTTTTGAAAGGGAGATCATTTGAACCCTTTCTTTATTTCTTCCTGCCTACACTTGGCCCAGAGAATAGCTGAAAACCTTGTGATAAGAGTTCAGGCTACCCTGACACCTCCACTCAAGGATCTGCTGGGAAGACAGGCCTAATTTCAGGAACTATAAAGAAACTTGCAGAAGAGTTCAAGGTAAAAAGTTCAACATGTATCATCTTAAACCTATTCTCTAGCAGAGGAACTAGAAACACCTCTCCAGCATCTACTAATTTATGCACACAGCTATGTTTAAAATTCCTACAGTAAGCATCCCCTTGAAAACTACCATAAGGAACCTAATACCTGTTTGACATACTTTGTGAAAATAACAGGCTGAATAACACAAACATGAACTTGAAAGGAAGTACCCTAAAATTTTCATACACTCTTTTGAAGCAAGCCATGCTCATGTGATCATATAGTCCCTCCACAGCCCTCAATAACTTGCTCCTGATGACCAGTCCCAAGCGGATTTGACAGCAGGCTGTGGTTCTCACAGCTCTTCCAGCTGTCAATATGGGCAAGATTTTCACTTACATAAACAAAAGAGAAAAGCATTAAATTAGCATCCAGAAGCTGCAGCATGTGCCTAGCTACTATTTGCTCTCCCAGTTAAGCTGGCCGTTTAGAACAGCAGAGCTGGGCAATCACCAAACAGTTTTCCATCAGGTACAGCAGTATATCCTGCCTTTGTCCAGCTGATACCTGGAAAAACGCACAAAAGGCTTTATGCCTCAAAATCACAGGGAGCAGAAGGAAGTTAAGAACTTGCAGGGAGAAAATGCAATTGCTACAGCGATGAAAGATTACAGAGGTTAAGGAAAGAAACACAGTCACTGCAGTGGGGGAGATGCACAAAATTTGTTAACCCCTACCACCCACCCAGCTTCATTAGTTTTAGGACTGAAAGAACCATTTGTTTGTTTATTGCCATGTGTCACCACATACATATAGAGAACGTAATATACATAGTACTGTGCAATATCAGGGCTGGCAGCTCCACAGTCATTGATACAGTTCAGGAAATCACGCTTCAGTACATGCTGTATTAACCTTTTCTGAAAATTATGGCATCCTCTGAAAGGGCATTTATGAGCTTAGTATTACTTCAGGGTATAAGCAGAATGTTTATGACTTGACAGCCTTCATCCATGTTCACTTCATTTAACGTAATAGCAACTTTCATTTACTAGTTCCCCTTCAGCAAAATTAGTTTAGGAAATCTGACTCTGCCACTCATCTAGAAACAGATTTTCCTCTCCAGTTCCCAGGGAGCAACTGTATTTGCAACCATCTTTATGGCATAGTTAGCAAAACAAACAGGGCATTCACTTCACCACTGTCCATTAAACTGGCATTTTGGTTTCTGGACTTTTGTTTTTAAACCCAACTTTTCAGGTACTAAAGGGAAAAGTTCTACTTTTCTCCCCCTTCTTACCCCTCAGAGTTGGATCATGTTCTTAAAGTACTGCCTTCCTAGTAAAAAAGGCTCTAGACACAGTGGACAAAAGATGAGAAGATCATCTTTCCTGACTCCCAAAGGAAAGAAGATACAAGAATGCTTATGAAACCCCAGAAACAAGGACACTTGAAGACTTACTGTAAAATGCTGAAATCTATCACTAATAATACACCGAGTTTCAGTTATTTACATGAGGTACGCACATGGTCACAATTTCAATGGCACACAGTACAGTGTAACTAATAAAATGAAGCAACATTCCATATGTTATCACTTTCTACTCTGTGCAACATCTGGAAATGCAAATGTTGCACAACAGGATATTATAGAACATTTTTTAAAAAGAGAATATTCCACATTCAAGTTGTTTTTTCTAACTAGGCTTTGAGAAACTCCGAAGCAGTCATTCATACATGCAGTACATTGCTGCACTGGAAGTCTCTTTGGAGGAAAAACAGTGTCTGAAATTACCTAGTTATTTGCAAAGGCTGACCCAAAAATACATGAACAAGATAAATGGGTATTTCGTTTTATTTTACATTGAAGAGCTTCTGCAGATGCAAGGTATCACAATAAACACCTTAACATTCTGGAGAAGGCCAGAGAAGACCAGAAACTGCTGAAGCTTCTTTGCAGTATTTTAAGATTGACCTTCTGAAATAAAAAGAAAGAAAAAAAAAAACAAACCAAACTATGAAACCCACTCCCCCACCATCTTCTCTCCTCCCTCACCAAGTAATCTACATACAGAACTAAATTCAATAACAGGAAGTGGCACGATAATTATTATTTTTACAGTCTAAGGTAAAGGACCAATGCGAGTCCTACCAAACACAGAAAACAATACCATCAAATGGAACAACACCTGCATTTGAAATCTTCACACAAACTTAAGAAACTTAAGAGGTGTACCTGATGTTTTAGATTCCAGTCATATAACTGCAACTGAGGACATATCACTGTAAGGCTGCCTTCACTGGGTAAGTAAACAAAATCATTCAGGTATACTTTAAAATCAAGACTAGCCCAGCCAAGTACATTTTTAAGCCCTCTTGTTGGAGCATCTTGAGCTATTTCTTAAAAATAAAATAAACTTTCCTAGAAGAAAACCACCTAAACCATTCAGAAACTCCACTTCAAACACAGGAACTCTGAATATGCAAGTTTCACAAAGTCGGCAGCAAGACCTTTCAGAGAAGCTGCTCTGCCTTGTCCTTAGATAACACAGAGCAAGGACAGACATCTCATAAAACTATTACCCGATACAGGCTTCAGAACAGGAAAGCATAAATGAGGCTACTGAGTCTTGATTATAGTGTATGATAGAGTCCACAGATTGCACAGATCCTAGGAAGGAAGAAGAGTACAGACAGAAGGCAATGTCTTCCCATCCCAGTACCTAGATTTTCCAAAGCACTCAGAAAAAATACTTTGAAGAAAACCTAATTAAAGAGGGGGTGAAGACTGAGAGTACAAATAACTTACCAGACCACAGTAATGCCAAGATTTCCTTTTAAGAGGAAGAGATATAAAAATGTAGCTCCTTAGAAGCCAATAGCAAAACCTCTACTGACTTCAACAAGAACACGACTTCCCTGGTCATGTTTAACATTCGTTACATCTAACTCAAAGGAAATTTACTGGTAGCTGGAATCATTACAGAAACTGCAAGAGACAAAATCTCTCATCTTGGAGTTGACAAAGCAAGAACAATTGCAAGTGTTTTTCCCAAATGTTTATCCTTAACAATTAAGTTTTCTATGTGAATGATCTTCTACTTGTCTTCCTTTTAATAAGACAGTTGAGGTATTGAGATGCTTTTCTTCTTACCTCAACAACTGAGAGTTTTAATAAGGAAGTATTACTACTGGTATTTACATAACAGTAAACCAATACTGATAAGAACACTGATGTTTTCTGCTGCAAGTCTCAAAAACACTTTGCTTTGCTATATTTGCTATCTGACTGCCTTTATCCCGAAGCAGAGGCCATCAACTGTTTTGGAACGGTGAAGTGAAAGATGTGACTGCAAAAAAATATGATCGTCACATAGTACTTACCCTAACAGGAGGGCTCCGTGCTTGCACCCTTTGCTGCTGTCCAACTTGAGAGCTCTGCAGGTCCTTTGATCCGCAATTAGCTACAGTGTTGATGGGTACCCTTAAAGCATTTGTGCTACTAGTCCCACCACCAGTGCTGGGTTTTCGAGGCCTCTGTTTGATGCCATCCAGTAGTCTAACAAGCAAAATATTACTGGGCAGTTCATCAACACTGCAGTCCACTAAAGTCCTGCATTCTGGGCATCGCAGCTCATTTCGGGAGCTCACAATGCCCAGCAGACAGCGTTTACAGAATGTGTGCTGGCAAGGCAAGACTTTTGCAGAAGCATCAAGGCGTTCTAAGCAAACAGGACACTCCAACAGGTCCAGCAAAGCTGATTCATCCATTTTCTTCGTATTACTTAGCCAAAAAAGCAAATCTTCGCACAATGTGTGTGTTTTGAGCCCTCCAAGGATATCATGTTACATCCATCCCTCTTCTGACCATGCTCTGAAATTTTTTGAGGGGAAAAAGGTATCAATATGGGAGAAAGAGGCAGAACAAGATATATTTTACATGAAGTTGTTCATACAAAGAGCAAAATAAAAGCTCTCTAGACTAATTCAGTAAATGCAATAAATGAAAGAAACATCAAAATAACTCTAACTCATAGTAACAATCCACATTAGTAACTCCATACTTAAAATATTATAACAGATGCTAAGAGGTAAGGTTTTTAAATTCAAGTCCCCACAAATTTTAATCTTGGGTGATTTCATTTTTGTCAGATTATTCCAGAATGAATGGCTATCCTCAGTACAGCACTATAATAAAGCTTACTTTCCATAGTTCTTGTTTAATACACCTGTGCCTCTGAACACTTCTTTGAAATTGGCTATTTTTCACAACAAGATGGCAAAGGCAATTATAACTGGGTCCAAAACAACAAAGTGTACACCAACAGGACACAGCAGGGGGAATTACATTTATGCCAAGACCAAGCCAATAGCAGATCATGTTTCTATCATTTTTGTTAATAGTAATGGCAGCACATTACACACACTAGTCTCGGAAACAGCCTCTACCTCACAGGGTTTTCGGCTTACCATAGGCACTGAACAAGAATGTTCATTACAGTGCCGCCTTTAAGCACTTCAAAAACTATCGCGAAGTGATTTACAGCAGGAAGTGCTACTGCCATATCGTTAGGACAACACAAGTAATGCGTTTGCAGCCACAGAAGCAGAGGAAAGCTTTCAGCCAGCTCAAGTGTATATAGCGAGAGGCTAGGAAAGGGAGGGAAAAACATCCCGCCACCAAAAGCCCCCTAAAAATCATCATTCTGCAGGAAGTCACCCCAAGCTGCTCCGTAGGGAGAACACAGCTTGTAGAGCTCGGCAGTGCCCACAAATACGCGGCCGCGTACTTGGCGCGGAGAGGCAGTCCCAGCCCGGGGCTGGGGTGGGGGTGCTCACGGAGGGACAGGGAGGCTCCGTCGGGCCGCGCAACCCCATCCCACCCCGGGGGTGTGCCAAGGACGGGCTCCGGGCGAAGTTGCGCTCCTCCGTCCAGCCCTACCGCCGGCCTACGGAAGCAGCTCTCTTGGCTCCGCGGGCACTGGACGCGTGTCGAGGCGCTCATCCCTCCGCCTACCTGCTGTGGGGCTCCACACCACGCCGGCTCCTCTAGTTATTTCTGTTTCCCCACTCCCCCCGTGAAAAGCGATCCGCGGGCGGGCAAGCAAGCAGGCAAACCCCGGCAGGCGGCGTGCACTGCTCCTCGGGCCCTCCGGGGAGAAGGGTAAGCGGGAACGGCTCCTCAGGAGGCGCACCCAGCAGCGGGGCGGGGGCAGGCGGCGGCAGCCCCGGGACAGAGGGCTGTCACCCGGCCATGCGACCGTGAAGGGAAGAGGGGATCGGGCCTGAGGCCCCTCCGCCGAGACGAGCCACCCTTTAGGGGCACGAGAGGGTCCCCGGGTGGCCGAGCACCGCCCCTCTCCGTCCCTCACCCGGATCTCACCGTATGGCGCCGGAGGAGCCGCGCCGCCCCGGCTTTGTTCCCGTAACGAGCCGCTAGCAGTACCTCTTCCACCACGGTAACGCCGAAGCCGGGCTGAGCTCTATTCCCCTCGCAGCCCCTCCCCGCCGCGCAGGGCTGACGCGACGGGCGGCACCGCCCCGCCCGGCACCGCCCCGCTGAGGGGGCCGAGGGTAGAACGGGCGGACCCCGACCCAGCTCGGCCCGGGCCGCCTTCTCTCAGCGGCGGCGGCTCCCTGCGGGGAAGGGCTGGGGGCGGGAACTGACGGGCAGCCCCTTCACACCGCCCCCTTGCCAGTGCCGTGGGGTGGCGGGTGGGCACTTTCCGGGACTGGCGGTTTGTGGCCGCGCCGGGGGCAGTGTTCCGCGCCCGGCTGGATGAGGGGGTTCCGGTCAGGCACCTGGTGCTGGGGTCGGCTGTGGGGAAAGCGGCCGGGTGGTCGAAGAGCTAACCCCGCCCTATGTGGTGAATCAGGCCTGCGGCTGCCAGGCCCCACGGAAGGAGGAGCCGGGGTGTCCAGGGCCGGCCAAGGAAACGCTCCTGAGGCGGAGCCGGCTCATGTGGGGTGGGGAGGCTTCTCCCGGCGGGGCACCCGGACACTTCCCCCGGCTGTGCGGCTTCTGCTCCGGCGCGGAGGGCGCAGCTCTCTGTGGGACAGGGTGAAGCCGGGGCGAGGCCTTTCCCGCCTTCTGGTGGCTGTGGGCACGGGCAGGGCAAGGCAGCAGCCTCGGGTGCAGCCCCGCTGTCCTCGGGCCTCGCAGGCTGCGCTGTGGAAGGCGGTATGGAGCATTGATCCGTGGTGCGTGCCTCTCCCGGGTGACACAAAGTTACTTGTGAGCGTTGCGCAATTAAATCATGAGGTGAGGTCAGGACCTGCCCCAAACTGGAGCGTGTCTCTTGACACGCACACCTAGCTAGGGAGGGGGATGAAGTGCTTGATTTGGAAGCGTCACGGGTGAAATGTTTCTGTACAGCATTGTGGGAATGAAGGAGGAAGTAAATACTGAGGTTCTTACAAATTACCATAAAACAGGAGCTTAAGCCACACACTTCTTAAATCAGATGAGGCACCCTGTCTATGGATGGTGAAAAAAAAAAACCCTAGAAGAAATGTGTAAGTTCAAGCTAATCATCTTGTCAGCTGCAAATCAAAGGGAAGCAATCTGAAAGCTTCCTTCTTCTGTCTGGTTTTGAGCTGTTGAAGTTTGTTGTCATTCTTACTGAATTTTGTCTGCATATAAAAAGCTTTTTTCTCCTCCATGGGTTGTGTAGGTTTGTGTAAGTTGATAGCATGACAGGCTTTTCTGTCTTGATTTCTGCGTTTCTAGGAGAAATACTGAATGTGCTAAATATCTACAGTTCATTAAGAAATAAAGTTTCCTCCCCCATGGATTCTGGAGTTTAGGGAAACTGCTGCAGATGGGGATTTGGTCTGTGTCTGTGCTTTCCAGGGAGTATCATAATATAAATAGAAGAGAAGGTTATAAACATCTGATACTTAAGATTATGTTCCCATGTCTTTTAGTATTTCTCTATCTTGCCGTGTCAGTGCTGCCACTACAGAAAGAAGGATTAGTCAGTACGTTTAGAGCCAGGGACTTGTTAAATCTAAACCAAAGTTCATCTCACAATTGGTTTTCCCTATTGGCCACAGCTATTCCAAAAGATCTCATCAAGGGTGCAAGGTAAGAATTTGCCACTCTTTCCAGCACAGTTTTGTAAGCAACACAGTTATTGTTGTCTAAACTTTGTTTGCTGCCTAAGGAATGTAAATTATGTATTAAAACAGGAGAGGAATTTACAGTACAGGTGGTGCATCAAGGGAGCAAGATGAAAGTTCAGGGAAGCAGGATGAAAAGATCAGTCTTCTATCAGGGCTGGCCTTTGATAACGTGTTATGTATATTCTGTGAAATGCTAGATCTATTGCCGAATTCGAGCCAAAGCAGTCGGCATTGTGAAGAGTAACCGATAAACCTGGTACTTCCTGCGCAGCAGCAGTTAATTTTCAAACAAGTATAATCTATGTAAAATGAGGGTGTGCGTCCTGATGTGTGCCACTGCCCCCTTATGGATGAGGTGTTTGGCTCGGAGCGGCTGGAACCTGACGCCAGGACTGAAAGGAACGGGATTGTTAGTTACTACACTGAAGCATTTGTTCGTTCTCACTCCCAGCCACAGGCAAGGAACTGTACGTTTTGCACATTTTTATACCAGGAGACCTCCCTTCTTGAAACCATTCCATTCCTATGTACAGTTCATTGGTTCCTTACACAACTTTTATGGAATTATTGATGCAAAGGAGAGCTTGCACAGGGCAGAGGACCATTAAAACCATGGATTTGAAGGAAGAGGTTCCCTAGTTACTCAAATCCCTGCATTTCTGATTATAATGTCTATTAGTATTTGTTCCTATTTGTGAAAACAGATGCAAAAAAGTACAATTTTGTAATAAATTGTACTTCTGAAGTTGGTTTTCAGGCACAGCTGTTTTGATTTTTTGGTGCTTTTATTCCCCTCCCCCCCCCCCCCCCCCCCCCC
>NDXB01005373.1:12731-46788 GCA_002631895.1 Agapornis roseicollis
AAAAAAAAAAAAAAAAAAAAACAAAAGGACTTTTCTATGTTATTGCAATACAAAGAACCACAGACAATCTTTTACTGCAAGTAAATGGCAAAAGAACTGACACCACATTTGTATAAAGCCATGATTAATTATGGTTTTATTGCACTGTTGTTATGGAGTTGAGTTCTGTTTTACTTTTCTGCTTATCTTTACTAAGAACTACAGGATTTGCAATTCAGTAGAAACAGCCCTGAGAGAAATGCCTGCAAGAACAAGAAGTGTCAAAAATACACAATCACCCTTCCATCCTGATGTCACAAAGGTGGCTTTAGATGCCTATTCTCTCCTTATTCTCCAAAATCCCACTGGAAGTTTACATGACTTTAATGCTTTGCACAAAAATCAATTTATACAAGCTTGGTAGAATTAATGATCATGGAAAATGCTAATTTAAATTCAGAACATATTTTTCAAGTAGTTTAAGAATGCTATAAAACCCAAGCTTCAATTTCCTGAGAAAATTTAGACTACAGCAAGGACCTGGATTTACCTAAGGCCCTGAAAAGGTATCTGTGAAGGCTTTGCCCATTAGAATCAAACAGTATCAGCAAAAAGCACTGATAAGAATTTACTTTCCAAATACTCAACGAATAATGTATATCCCATTCCTTCTGTGGCAAAGGTATAACCAATAAAGCATGAAAAGTTCTAAGAACTTGCTTATTAACAAACTCCAGTTCCCACTGGATTAGTCCTGTGCCTACCAAAAGAGATATAGCAAGCCAAAGCTCAAAGTTATACTGGTATTAACCAGCTTTAATGAAATCATGCAGGTGCCTAACAATTTCTTTTAATAGGTGTATGCAAATATTCCTATCCTATTATAATGTTATATTATTTTTCCTTTTATGCTCCTCACTTGGACTCGTTCCCTTTTCTCTTTAAAAAAAAGAAAAGAAGAGAATTATCTACATGCTCTGGTCAAATCGCATGTTGGTTTTGTTTCATTGATTTTTGAGTTTGGTTGTCTGGGCGGCAGTTATGATTGGCACAAAGTACATCATTAGAATTACCACGATTTTTCTACATTGTTTGTTTGGTTTTGGGACAAAAAAATCTCTGTATCTTTAAAAGATATTCAGGTAAAACATCAGTTACGGCTTCTGGTACATAAAGCCTCCTTCTGACATACACAAAAAAATCTAATACAAGATATCCAGAGATGATCCACTCAAAATTATCAGAACATGAAAAAGCCATTAGCTTGCATTAAAGTCATTCCAGAGTTAGAGTCAATGCAATCATGGGGAACAGCTGGTGTTGTTGACTCGTCAATATCCATTTAGACCACCCACTGGCTCTTATTTATTTTTTTATCATTGGTCCTACATCTTTCGTTCCCACATCATACAGCTAAATTCCTTCTAATATGACAAAGCCTTAAGGATTTATAAACATTTTTCAAGCTGCAACAAATTACTGTTCTTTTTAGGGTTCCAGATGCAATCCCCTTTGGAAAAGTTATGAAAGAGATACTACAACCTGATCCCAGGATGCTCATGCAGAAATAAAGACAAAATATTTTTAGTTAAAATCAAAACCAGCAGAAATAGTAGAGAGCAAGGGAATTTATTAAGTTACAGGCATTTACCAGAAAGAAAAAAAAAATAATAATTTAAAAATCCATGTTTAAAATTTTTGCCTGTCTGTAAATCCTTAAATGTCTTCCTTAAATATTACATACAGCATTTAGAGGCGTTTGCTAATGTTTTTATTACCTCCCAGTGAATAGGGTTTTTTAAAGAGTACCACACAAGTATTTCTTAGGCTGACCCACCACTAAGAAGGAAAAAAGCACAAAGGCTGAAGTCATTTCTACTTAGGAAAACAACACAGGTGCTGTCTAACAGCTTAGCATTTAATGACACTATAGAAATAACCAAACCTGCCCTCCTCTGCTGAACAGGAGTGACTCTACTCGGCCCAGGCAATATGGTTTCTTTCCTATCACAATTTCAAAACTAAAGATGACTGTACTGCAGCAATTTATTCTGATCCCCATAGACACTGTAATTATTGTAATAAAGATAATGGTATAGTTAGCTAAAATAATTCCTGAAACATAACTTATTAATAGATAAAAGAGTTAAAAAGGACAAGAGAAATGTTAGTTTCTATGGTAATTTTTTATATGGTAAACTCTTATGCTGCTTATTATGGCAATGGGACCAAATAAAGGTACTCTGTTTGTATAATGGAAGGTATATACAAATGTGACTAAAAGAAATGTCATTTTTAATGTAGCAGTTCTCTCAGCTGAGGCTCTAGTTGATACATTAGACACCCTGTACACCTTCACCCTTACATATGGTTATTTGGAACAGCTTGTAACATTCCCATTTTGTCTGTGAAAAGACATTTTAATTGAAAAATCATTTGCCCATAAAATTATAGTCATCAATTTATATTCTACAAAGGGACTGCATTATGACCATAAAACAATTTGTAAGTGGATTCATTTTATCCACTAAATCACTTTACATTACTCTGTGAACAGAATGATTAAAGCAGGTTAGCATTCTGCTGGCAAAGTAATTATGTTGTTGTGCATTTCAGCCACACAGATACTTACAATAGCTGGCCTATTTATCTTGGTGACAGAACATCTATACTAAATGAGCAGAATACATTTTATTTACTTCATGCAATTCATCTAGTTCACAAAATACTCTTAACGCTTTGTTTTTCTTATCAGGATAGCTCTATCTATTTATTTACTTAGCTTTCCTGTAGAACAAGTATAATCTTGTATGTAAGTAAAGATCAGAATTTGTAAGTTTTAAGAAAAAGTGAAAATAAGTTATCTAGTAGGTCAGTTTCACAGAGCTCACCTGTCTAGATCATGGAAAATCTACACAGTATGGCCTGTGCAAGAGTCTTCTCTTTGGGACAAAGTTGCTCTTACTAATGAGTTAGAAAAGTGAAATGACAACTCAATACTGAAGGTATCAGCCACAGTGTTTCAGTATATCATAAAACACAATCTAAATAACAGCTTGGCAGATCTACCTGGGATGTGCACTAAAATGTGCACAAATCATACCCACTCCTGAAGTCCTGTTCACTAAGCCAGCTGTTGGGCTATTGAAGGAGACTAAAATTAGGACAGCATTCAGAAACTGAAAGTTAAGACACCAGTTAAGAACCAGGGGCTAAGAACTAGGGAAGGAAAAGTAAAAGAATTAACAAGTTGCCTTGTTGTTAACTAACAGGGGTCACAAAAGCATGTCAAGCATATGACTTTTAAAAACACCTATTTATTTCATTCCATCTGAAAAACAGTGGAAATTAAAGTTGGTAGACATTATTGTAAAAGTTTCTATTAGCATTTCAGTCATCTCTAAACACCTTGGAAAAGTTGGCTGTGTTGCATTGGCTTTTATGATGCCTGTTCTTACGTGGCTATCTGAAAAGCAATTAATTTAGAAAGCCTACTCCATTGCAGGTTTCTATCTTTATTTTTTCCACCTGAGGACTATCCAAAATCATAATAAAACCTCCTTATCTATCCATTGGAAACAGAAGCTTCCTGCAAGGGTTTTTTAAAGCACTCTTTAAACACTCCACTGACTGTGGTAAGAGCCAGTTTAGTATCTAAGCAGACCATTTTGCTTTGGGTTTTTTCTTCCAAGGCACTGGATATGAAAGCTCAAAATCCATTAACCAGCTGCAGAAAGCATAACAGAAGAAACAATTCTTGTGTCTGAAAAGAAAAGAAATAAAAATATGGCATTGTTTTCCACATTCTGGATAGTCAACTCTGGAGACTAAAGTACCATAGTTTGCTGGGAGCAACACACCTTGATCCTTTGTTTCATAACTTTTAATAGTTACCAGTCCAGGCAAAAACCAAATGTAGAAGAATAAAGTATGTCATGTACCAAGACCCTCCATTCTGTCACCTCAATCATCCTCTTTGACACCAAGCCTGAGTGAAATTGATGGACTCAGAAAATTATAGTCTCCTACACATAAAGTTGTTCAGTCAACAGGCAACAGAAGTTTTGTTTTGAAAAACATGGATTCACTAGTCTGGCCATCCATACACATACATATATGAAACTCGGTGATTTGAGGGGTGGAGAATCCAGACAGAAATATATAGGTGTACACAATTAAAACTTTCACAAATCCCAACTGTTAATTTCCAAGCACATGTCTAGGCTTCCCCT
Organism: Agapornis roseicollis; assembly: GCA_002631895.1. Taxonomy (NCBI): domain Eukaryota; kingdom Metazoa; phylum Chordata; class Aves; order Psittaciformes; family Psittacidae; genus Agapornis; species Agapornis roseicollis. The sequence continues at coordinate 16,943 of NDXB01005373.1, forward strand.
CCCATCATGTCAAAGTTCAATTTAAAGTTTTAAGATTCCCAGAATTATACCTGTAATCAGGATTATGTAATGCAGCCCATAACAACAATAGATCAAGCTTCACAATTTTAAGTGAAACTTAATTAAACATGTATTTTGATTTAGGACAGATTTTTGAAGATCCTCTTTCTTCATCTGAGCATTTCTTTTAACAACAAGAAATCACATGACAAATTTGGGGGCATAAAATAAAGTTTGCCTTTGGATAACTTTCAACACCTGCTGCCTCAATGGGTCTGCTGTTTTGATGTCCTCAGTGGTGATTCCATTTTGCCAGAGTTGTATGTTCCCAGCTGGTTCATTAGAGGGGGAAATAAAAATGTAAAAATGAAAGACAAACTTCGAAAATTTAAGGAAAGAAAACTTCAACTCTCCTTTTATTCTGAAAGTGGAATCTGAAGTTCTCTCATTCTTCTATTGACTTGCTGTAGAAATTTCCTTGGACAATTTATTTCAGAATTCTATTTCTTATGTCTTTAGTATGAGACATAAATGATGCTTGCCTTCCCTACTATATCATTTTGAAATCCACAAGTGTACACTGAATCACCAAACAGGATTTATAAATCATTACAAGTCATAAATCATATAAATGAATGCCTGTGCTTTTGTCATTATAATTATTTTCTTAGAAACCTACAGTTATATGGATCTAATCTGTGAAAATATTTCAAGGTACTCCATGGACACAATTTGTACTTTTATATTTGTCTTGCAAATGAACAGCTTATCATATATTCCTTTGTTAATATTTCTAATTGGTTATCTTAGATTGTCCAACTACAATAAGCATTTGTGATGATGAAATCTTAATTGCCTCTTTCTAAATGTTGAAGAAACATTATAAATAAGAACAAAAGTGACAAGAGGCATTTTTAGATTAATTATTTCTCTCCATTCCATTTGTTATGTTTTAACAGCTCTACTCAACAAACCTTCCTATGCCTTAATAGTATGCTCTCAAAATACAACTAATAGCAGTTCCTTTACAAAATCTTTCTGTCAATATATAGATACTCAACTGATACAAAATATGTCATCTCCCCCAAAATCAATGGAGCAAGAGTAATTCACATCACTGAAAAAATATAGCCTACATTGTTTCAAAACATCTCCTGTTCTTGGTATTCTATAATCCAACTGTCCCCCAATAAACCATACTGATGGAAAATATGCATTTCTATATGATTTTTAGGATCAAGAAGGCCAGCACCAAGGAAGCTAGTAATAATACATAATACATAGGTACATATTATTATACCACCGGTACAATTTTTGCTTTGGAAGAAATGTGTTTTAATAAATATGAGAGAAGGGGCTATCAAGCCATGCCCCTGAACACCAAGTAAAGAAATATAAAGAAGTTCAGCATGGAATACTTTCATGTAGATGCTCAAAAACTGCAAAATCACACTGATTTGGGGCTTATTCATTAAATCAGCTATTGAATTACAGATAAAACAGTGTTATGAGCTATGGAAAGCACAAATACACTTGGAGGCCTTAATGGGTAAATACAATTCTATACTGTAATAAAACCTAGCACAGACCTTTTTAGCCAGTGGTTCAGAGCACTCAGAAATGGCTGTGGAGAAGCATAAACAATGCAAAACCCTGTAATTGTGGTGTCAGTCACAGTGTTCATACAGAATACTAAGTATAAAATCATATCTTATTGATTTATTTCCATGGGTCTTTCACAAGATAAAAAATTACAAAGCCAACTGCAGCAGCATAGTGTCCTCTGCTGGGGCAACCGACTTCTATTTCTTACCTGAACAGAAGAGGGGAAACCCCATGATTCTCATAACCAAAACTGAGCTAGTTCAACCAATCATTGCTGCAAAATCCCATTTATCGCAACACAGAGATAAACAGCTGGAGACAGAGGACCATCTGGAGATACTGCTTCAGTGACTTCTAACAATCCTGACTTGATTAATAGCTCAATAGCCACTACTTACATAATTCACCATAAGTGACCTTAAAATACTTCACTTTTTCATGCACACTGTCACTGAAAATGAACAGTTGAGTCATTTGTCAAACTGAACTAAAAGGGCTCTGAGTACAAGTGTTCTTAATCTTTTTCTTTTCTTTTTTCTTTTTTTTTTTTTAATAAAACGACAATTCAGCTTCAAAATTTACCATCTGTAATTTAGAATGGAAGATGGTCTGCAGCACAAGTCAATAGCTGTCTTCAATTACTGGATGTTATCAATTCAACTACAAACCTGAAGAAGCCACAGATTTCCCTTCTAGGAAAATCAAGAAGATATCTCATTCTAAACTGAGGTAAAAAGGAAAAAACACACCTGCCCTCTCACAGCAGCAGTCAACAGTGCAAAGGCGTAAACTTGTAAACTAACAGATCAAAAAAGGATGCAACTATGAGGAGCATCTCTCCAATATGAATGGCATTTATATTTGAATGTGAAATGTAGCACTTGAGAGAAAAAAATGACCAAATGCATAGAAAAGTAATAAAGAAAATAACAGAAGCATCAAACACTAACCACAACCTGTAATAAACAATAGGTTTTGTATACAAATGAAGTCACAGGACTGCTTCTGTGTTTTGCAACAAGAGCAATAAGAACAAACTGGTTTTCAGATAGTAAAAGTCCCATTTGCACAGAAATATTCCCTTACATTTAAGTCAGCTGAAAAAGTTGATTTTTTAATTAGTTAACCAGTGTAACACTGAGATAACCTCACAGCAGTGATGTAACAAAGTGACATTAACTGTCTTCATGACTTAATGTATTGCTGTGTACCAAATGTTCAATGCTGATACAGGGTAAACATGTACAATTTGCACCATAAAAAACCACTATATGCACTGATACTAAAACCTGAGTACATACCCAGAGTGGAAACAAACCTCTTAGTACAACTTCAGTAAACAGTACCAGGAACTACCAGTGCCTAAGAAAATTCTTTCTTTAAAGAATGTAAATGATACACTAGTAAGAATAAAGGTGAAGACCAGAAAACTGCACAGTTTCAAACTGTTAACAATAAAATTGTCATATAAAAACCAGAAAGCCAAATTACAGCAAAAGAAGGCTCACCACATCACAGAGATGTGGTACAGCAAGAGAGTTTACTTTGTATTTGTGTTTTGGAACTGGCATAGTGAAGGAATGCACTTACATACAATCCAAGACAAAGAATCTACACAAGATCAAGGCATTCTTTTAGCTGCAATATGCTTTTCAACAAGAATTTGAATTTTTGAAGTTTCAGTTTCATTTATAGAATCATAGAAGAGTTAGGGTTGGAAAGGAACTTAAGATCATCTAGTTCCAACCCCCCTGCCATAAGTAGGGACACCTCACACTAAAACGTGCCACCCAAGGCTTCGTCCAACCTGGCTTTGAACACTGCCAGGCATGGAGAACTCACAACTTCCTTGGGCAATCCATTCCAGTGCCTTCACCACCCTTAAAGAACTTCTTCCTTATAGTCAATCTAAACCTCTCCTGTTTAAGTTTGAACCTGTTACCCCTTGTCCTATCACTACAGTCCCTAATGACGAGTCCCTCTCCAGCATCCTTGTAGGCCCCCTTCAGATACTGGAAGGTTGCTATGAGGTCTCCACACAGCCTTCTCTTCTCCAGGCTAAACAGTCCCAACTTTCTCTGCCTGTCTTCATATGGTAGGTGCTTCAGTCCCCTGATCATCCTTGTGGCCCTTCTCTGGACTTGTTCCAACACTTCCATGTCCTTTTTATGTTGAGGACACCAGAACTGCACAGAATACTCCAAATGAGGTCTCACGAGAGCAGAGTAGAGGGGCAGGATCACCTCCTTCAACCTGCTGGTTATGCTATATATAAAATATACAAAGCAAAGCACCTATTCACATGCAGTAACAACTGGACCCTAACAGTATTTCACTTGTCTCCTCATCTTTTTTAAAAAGCAAGTGCCCTGTACATTTTTCCCTTTTTCTCTTACGCAGGACCTATACCCAGCTCCATCATCACTCAGACACACTCCCAGGAATGTAAAGCAGCAGAACAATTTAATGTCTTTTACCTATATGTTTTTTCTACAGTAATTCTCAGCTCACTAAAAATCTGCTTCAACCATATCACTGCATCTCTAATGTTATTTTAGGCCATCAAGTCTAGAAGTATCTATAATTGTTCTGTTAGTGCAATAAGATATCCATTTTTTGGTATGGGGAGTAGCAAGGGGGGAGAACAAGATTTTGTGTGGCACAGATGATCAAGGGGATTGCTGTTTCAGCTGGAACAGATTCTATAGAAGCGTTATGTTTCCAGCTCTGCTAATGGAGTAAGAGTGTTATCACTCCTGTCTGATGGTAATAACAAGGAAAACCTACCACAGTCATTTCACTAAATTCAAAGCACTACCAGTGTGATTTCCTTAGGGTGCCTCCTGAAGCTGGAAATAAATTATTTTTCCTCTTTATTTGCTATGTCAAGAGAAGATACTGCAGCATATTCAGTTAACATTTGTCCCTGAAGCACATATCTCTTCAGCAGTAATATGTGGGAGCAGCAGAGACATAGTCTTTCATATTAATCAGGAATAGGATTAATCATGCAAGCAATAGAAATTATAAAGTGATATTTAAAAATAAAGTTAGAGCAGTAGCAGAGTATAATTAAAATATTCTTTCTAGCTACAACTCCTTTTGCCACCTTAAGTCTGAGGTTACCAGTTACCTTCCTCTGGTTTTTAGTTTCTCATCTATAATGCATTACAGGATGAACCCGGCATGCACTAAAGCTTAGCTAGAAATGCCAGCTTTTTCCCTATTCCCTCACTCTTTACCAAAATGCAACAACTTCAAAGGGATTTTGATTTGCACATAAGATCTGAATTACTTCAGAGCAGCACATGGAAATGGACTATGGAGTGCTAAGGAGTAGCATTAAAAGGGGAAAGTAAGACCTGAAGAGGCAGATAAGGGGAGTGTTGCTCCTGGTGAGAACTGACTATGAAAATTGAAGTAGAATTTTTGAGCACATTCAGAATGATGCCGTGGGAGTACCTGCAGTAAGCACAAGAAATCTGAACATGACACATAACACAACAGGATAGCAGTGGAAGGGAAGTGGCAAGGTGCATGAAGAACTGTGTGTCATCTCAGTGTGGAAGAATATTCATAATGCAGAATTCATCTGTCAGTCACTTAGGACTGTTATACTTGGAAAACTGTACTAGAATGCATATTTCCTCCTCATCCTCACATGTGGTATCTTAATTTCAATCTCAAATATTTAATTTACTAAACTAAAGTGTATCAGTGAATTATGCCATGACCTCTCCAATTCCTTCAGCTGCAATTTCCTTCAGCTGTAATACGGTGACAAGCAGCACAACATTGTTTGAAAAAGATGTATAATGAACTACTGGCAGAAGAACAGCAAAGGAAATATTTATTTCATGTGCATATTATGAATCTCACTGTATTTATTTGTCACAATCACTGCTCAAGTTTTCATTTTTATATCACTGGAAGCTTTTTTCTTACTAGAATCACAGTTTCACTATTTCCTGTAAGTACAATAAAAATTAAGATTATATATGATAATCACAGAATCATAGAATCAGCAAGGTTAGAAAAGACCTTTAAGCTCATCCAGTCCAATCATTGTCCAGCACTGCCAAGGCCACCACTAACCCATGGCACTGAGGGCCTCATCTACAGTTTGTGAACACTTGCAGGGACGGTGCCTGCAGGCCTGCCCTGGGCAGCCTGTTCCAATGCCTGAGCACCATCTGGGGAAGGAATTGTTCCTCAGCTCCATCTAAACCTCCACTGGTGCAGCTTGAGGCCATTTCCTCTTGTCCCATCCCTTGTTCCTTGGGAACAGAGCCCAGCCCCCTCCTGGCTCCATCCTCCTGTCAGGCAGTTGTAGAGAGCGATACGGTGCCTCCTAAGCCTTCTCTTCTCCAGACTGAACCCCTCAGGTCCCTCTGATTCAGAGAAAACACCAGGAACAAACTTGCCAACAAAGTTTTCAAGCTGACAAGCAGGTATTCTTTATTGCGGCACTGGGAAACACAGAGGATAGCTCCTAACATGTGTCTCTGTATTGTTACACAAGCCATCCTTATATAGTCCCTGGGCATACATACATATTCATGACACTACGTATGGATTACATCATTTTTCTGAAAGTTCCCTGCATGTGTACAAAAGTGTGGTGGTGATCTATGAGGGTCATTTACTTCTTCCAACAGTCTTCATCACTTCTGGAAGCCTTCAAAGTATGCACAGTAGACATTTATACCAGCTTAATTGGCTTGTTAAAACCACAGACATAACAATCATTCTGTCTTTCTACTTACCAGCCAGTTTAACTGCAGCCCATCCTGGACACCTCCCATTCCCAGATACACCTTATCCTTTCATCCTGTTTTTTCTATTCTGTTTTTCTTACACTTATTTTCGTACTAAAGTCATAAGGGCCTAAAACTATGTCAATTACAATGGTTTATCTTGTGCAGGAATTCTCAGTATGTTCTCTAGCTGTACTCTATTCCTGTGACTCTGTTCCTGTACTCTGTTCCTGTGACTCAGGCACCTCAGTAATTTTCCATTGCTGCTGTTACAAAGCCATCAAACCTAACATTACTTAAAATTGATTCTAAAGGTTTATATATTTCATTCTGTGATTTTGTGCCCCCCTTGTCTCACCTCAGCCACTCCCCATCACACTTGTGCCCCAGGCCCTGCACCAGCTCTGTTGCCCTTCTCTGGCCCCACTCCAGCACCTCAATGTCTCTTTTGTAGTGAGTGGCCCAGAATTGAACACAGGATTTTAGGTGCAGCCTCACCAGTGCCCAGTGCAAGGGCACAACCCCTGCCCTGGCACTGCTGCCACACTGGTGCTGATACAGGCCAGGATGCTGGTGGCTTCCTGGCTGCCTGGGCACAAGCTGCTCATGTTCAGCTCCATCAATCAACACCCCCAGCTTCTTTCCCATGAGCAGTTTCCAGCCATTGTTACCCAAGCCTGGAGCGTTGCAAGGGGTTATTGTGGTCCAAGTGCAGGACCCGGCACTTTGTCTTCTTGAACCTCATCCCATTGGCCACTGCCAATCAATCCAGCCTGTCCAGATCCCTCTGCAGGGCTTCCCTATCCTCCAGCAGATCAATACTCCCACCCAACTTGGTGTTGTCCACACATTTATGGAGGATGCCCTTGACCCCCTCATCCAAATCATCAATGAAGATACTAAACAACACTGGCCCTAAAACTGACCCTTCAGGGACACTACTAGTGACCTTACTTAATCTAGATGTGACACCATTTACCACCAGTCTTTGGGTTCGCTCATCCAGCCACATTCCAACCCAGTCAAGAATCCTATTCAGGCTATGAGCAGCAAGTTTTTCCAGTAGAATGCTGGGGAAGACGGTGTCAAATTCTTTACTTAAATCCAAATAGACAAAGTCTATAGCCTTTACTTCATTAACCAGACAGGTCACCTTATCATGGAAGGAGATCAGGTTGGTCAACCAGGACCTGCCTTTCATGAACCCATGCTGGCTGGGCCTGATTGCTCTGTCTTCCCACACGTGCTTTATGATCTCACTTAGGGTCAACTGCTCCATGACCTTCCTTGGCACTGAGGTCACGCTGACAGGCCTATAATTCCCAGGGTCTTCCTTCCTGCCCTTTTTGTAGAGAGGTGTCACACTGGCCAACTTCCAGTCTGCTTGGACCTGCCCAAGAGACCAGGACTGTTGATACATGATCAAGAGTGGCTTAGCAAACTTCTCTGCCAGCTCCTTCAGCACTCTTGGGTATAACCCATCCAGCCCTATAGACATGCACACATATGTCTAAGTGGAGCAGGATGTATGCTCTGGTCTTGTGGGCAGGTCCCAGGGGATTTCTAACCATTTCTCTACCATTTCTTCCTGAAATGAAGGGAACTTCAATCAGCTACCCATCTCTGCCATCCAGCTCAGGGGACTGAGTTCCCTGAGGATGGCTGGTGTGACTATTAAAGACTGAGGTAAAGGCAGCATTAAGTACCTCTGTCTTTTCGCCATTCTCAGTTACTAGGCTTCCCCAATGAGTCTATGCTGATTGCCTGTATTAAATTAAATTTGCTATGCTAAGTTCAAGGACAGTAATCATCAGTCCTTATTCTTACATCTACAGCCTCACTCCTGTGGAAAAAAACAGAGACTAATACTTTATTTTTGCACGATCATGTTGAAGCAGTAGGCAATTTTTTTCCTGGGATCTCGTTTTCTCTTTCCACCCATTTGTTCTTCAGAATATCCTGTCTTCCTATCTTACTCACCCAGCATCTCCTAGTATCTAATATTCCCTTCAAATACGAAAAGCCTATATCTGTTTTCCTGACAAGGAATTTTTTTCATACAAAGAAGATGACAGATCAACATTATTTTGCTTTCCTACCACAAGGTCAAATGAAATCTCTTCAGAGTCAAAGCGCAAAGTGGTTTATGAAGTTTGTAGTTTCAACCAGACAGTATACTCCTAGTTTAAAATGTATAATGCAAATCATAGGATTTTAAAATACTAAAACCATTGCTCAATTAAGTTGCTATCACACTAAAAAAAGTTAGAACTCCAGATCGCATGAATAAGAAGACATCAACAAGCTTCACATTAACATGTAGGACATTAGCTTGTAGAAGTATTAAAATATTTCAGCCCTCAGAGGTTCACAGCAGCTTATTGAAGAGCACAGTCAAGCACAGGTTTTATACAACATTGCAGTCTTTCCCTATGTGGAGCACCTTCACATACAACATCAATAAATTAGAAGCTAACTTCACACTCACACAAGCATAGTCACCAGGATGCAACACTGATTACTTCCCCACATTCAGCACCTCTAAGACTGCATCTTGAGTGGTGGGTCTGTTCTGGGCCTCCCCACTGGAGGAAAGCACTGACAAACAGGTGAATCTAGCAGAGGGCCACCAATGCTGATAGGGGCCTGGAGCAATTGAGGTACATAGAGAGGCTGAAGGACAGAGGTTTGTACAGACTGAAGAAGGGAAAGCTAAGATTATCTAAATGAAGCCTTCAATCAGCTAAAGGACTGAGGGTTTATTAAGAAGTCACAAGTCAGCCTCAGAGGAATAGAGCAAGAGGCAATAGTCATAATCTTCAAACAGAAAGAATTCTAATTAGATGGGCTGAAAAAAGAGCACTCAAACCCTGGAAAAGAATCCAGAGGTTACAGGATCTCCATTCCTGGAAACACTCCTTTGAATAAGAGCCTGAGCAAATTGATGACACAAAGCTGCCCTTGCTCCGGGCAGGGAGTTGGATCAAATGACATCCAGAGGTCCCTTCCAAATTATTTACAAACAAAGGGTTTCTATATAGTTGCAACTATATTAAGATTCAAGAGAGAAACTAGAAACTCTAAATATAGATCAAGTTATGTGAAGGCACCCCAAAGATTTTTGTGAATTTAGTGAATTATTCTTCATGCAGATTGCAAAGTTTAGGATACCAAAAATCCCACTGAGAATATGGGCAGCTTAGTTACTCAATAAATCCTACACCAACAGGTGGTAAAAGAATCCAAAGCATGCTGCATTTTCAAGGATTTTTCAGTACAGGCTAACCACAACCCTTTGCACAAACATGCCAGTGAGTTAGGCCTGGTAAATAAAAGGCACAGCAGACTGCTCCACAAAGTGTCTAAGGCACTATGGAAGGAAGGACAGTAGGCACTATGGAAGGCAAGAAGGCAGGCAGAAAGGAAGGACTTCATCTATATACATTTTTCAGAAACTTCTGAGCAGCTTTTCATGTTGCTTTAAAAATATTTAAATGAATCTGCAACTAATCCCTTTATAATACCAGGGAGTTTATGAAAGCTGAGAATTAATTACTATTAAACATGCACTGTTAAAAGAGCAGTAAACCACAAAAAAACATTTCTATCAATACTGGTGCAGCTTATCTTTAATAAGATAACAAAAGAACAAAAAATACAGCAGCCATAAAGTCCCAAGTATTTAATATCTTTCTGAACATGAACTTGTCATGCCTGCTCTTCTTCACTTTAAGGGACAGATATAAACCAAGTAACAACTGACAACAATTTAGATTATGATTTCTGTAGACAGTGTTGCAAAAAGTGGTATTTTTTGCTTAGGAACCAGAATCACTATTTATAAAACATCAAATGAGAAAGCTCATGTTCTAAGAGCAAATCCATACTGAAACAAGGGGGGTACAGAATTACAAAATAAAATGTAAAACCCTTTAGAATTAGTCTTAAGTAATGTTAAGTTTGGGTTTGTAACATTAGCATTGCTTTGTAACATGTAACATTAGCTGGCTTTGTAACAGTAGCAATGGAAAATTACTGAGATGCATGATACATAGAAAAAAAAAACAGAGAGCAGTTGGAGAACGTAACAAAAATCCTTGTATAAGATAAACTGTTGTAGTTGGTGTAGGTTTAGGTCCTTATGACCTTAGTACAAAAATAAGTGTGAAAAAACAGGATAGAAAAAGAGGACAGAGGGATAAGGAGTGTCTGGGAGCTGCAGGTGTCCGGGATGGGCTACAGTTAAACTAACTGATAAGTAGGACGATAGGAGGATTATTATGTCTCTGGTGCTAACGAATCAATTAGACTGGCATAAACATGTACTGCACGTGCTTCAAAGGCTGCCAGGAGTGATGAAGATTGTTGGAAGAAGTAAAGAACCCTCAGAGACCACTACCACAATTCTGTACGCATGCGGGGAGCTTTCTGGAAAATGATGTGATCCATACGTAGTGTCATGAATACGTATGTATGCCCAGGGACTATATAAGGATGGCTTGTGTAGCAATACGGGGACACACGTTAGGAGTTATCCCCCGTGTCTCCCGGCACTGCAATAAAGAATACCTGCTTGTCAGCTTGAAAACTTTGTTGGCAAGTTTGTTCCTGGAGTTTTCTCCGAATCAATACCCACAGTTATGCAGTGAAAATACATTTAGATCTTACAGTAGCTGAGATGTGAATTAACATTTTGATCAGTCCAAGACTACAAAGATACTAGGAGCTTCTGGTTTTAAAAATTCTCTCAGTAACAATGTGTAAACCCAAACAATTTACTAATTGTATGCAGTTAAACTAGATTCATGCCAATTTAACAAGCCAAAATATAGGCTAGATTTAAACCAAAATATCAAGATGAATTTAAATACACAGAGTCACACTTAGAAGAAAGGACATCCTCTCTGATTTAGTTTCTTCAATAGAATTTTTCAATCAGGGAGTTGTGTGGCCAGTTCTTCTCTCAACTTATCTATTTTAAAGCAAAATTAAATGAGAAACACTGTACCAAGGGGTTAAACAGCATACACAGAACAAAACAAAACATAAATAATATAATTTGGATACCAAAAACTGTGCTGAGACCAGTAAATTTGTTATAGTCCTCTATCACATGCTAAATTACTTAAACTTACAAACCAGAGAAGAATTGAGCAATGGCAGTGTTACCTGGGGGGAAATGAAGAATCTCCTATGTCATGGAGTGTTGACCCTGGCACTCGCTGGTTTGCACAAGTGCAGTCAGTTCCCTTGTGCAACAGCACGAGTTCCATACGTATTCCACTGCCCTGGCACAGCAGCACAGCAGATCGTTATCTATTCCAAAATGGAGTCTCACAGATAGATCCTTTGGAAAAGGAGTGCTCTCTTCCTTTGGGTCTTGGAAGTTAGTCTTCACTGTACAAGGGATTCTTCTCCATACATGGAGATCTCCACACAACTTTTAAAGTCTCCTACAGGCTACCTCATTCAGCTCCTGCAGGGGCCTGAGCTGAGCCTGCACATGTAGGGAGAACTTCCTCACACCCACCAACATTCTACCAATCTCACAGGACCCTTACAGCACTCAAATCAGTTCTTCTCCCAGCTTCCAAAGAAAAGCTATCCTAAAAAGAAACTAACACAGTTCTCCCTCAAAATATCCAGATAAAAACTCAAAGACATTATAATGCAAGTATCTCTTGACTTTTTCATTGTTTGAATAAATGGCTAAAAGAGAAGGGCTTTTGAAAGGTTGCTGATTAAAGTGCCCTTTATTCTTATGGCATAATTAAGTAATACTTGAATTTATAACTCTCTCAAAGGAGTCCACCTTCCTAAAGAAATTAGAAAATGGCACAGCCAGAAAGTCATCTAGTTAATACTACCTTTTAATTATCACAGCTAGCCTGCTTGGCACTCCTATTTGCAAGGTTTCATTTTATTTAAAGAAATTGAAGTGCAGATTAACTCACAAAACTCTTCTTTTATGCATTGTCCAAATTCTATTAAGCAAAATATAATTTAAAACCAGCATGGAGTAATAAATAGCCTGCTGTTTGGAATAGACTGTCAGTCTGTTCCCAATTATATATGTTCAGCAAACAGCTCGCTAATTAGCACTGGCTTCTGACTGCACAGCTCCTAAAATGTTTACACTGGAAGCCACACATTACTGTCTAATTATGTCGGCTACATATTCTGTATAAAACATAAATAGAATATCTGTCCATGCTATATAAACAAAATGTGCTGCCATCACTGCATGACTACAAGATATACTATGGACACTCCAAGCCTTATTTTTTTTTTAAATTAGAACACTGCAAAAGCACAACAGAAGCTTTCTGCATTTAATAAGATCATATTTGTTAAGACAGTGCATTACTTCTGAAATGCATTTTATTTGGAAAAGCAGAGTAGAATGAACAACTCCCTTAAGTCTGCTGGAGTTCCCCTTGCAAATATGCATGCTGTCCTTTTCCCATCCACAGTCCTCAGTAATTCTGCATGATGGATTGCTGATTAGCAGTGATAGAGGAGATGAAGATGCAACACGAGCAGGCGGCTGGCAAAGCAATAGGACAGAGGTAAAGTGGAACACATCAGGGTTGTGGGGGAAGTGATATAGAACCCGGAACATTATTGTGAACAGCCCATTCAAGTCACTGAAACTTGAAACAGAACTGAAGAAAGCCTATCCAGAACCAGATGCTGAAACTTCTCTATCCCCGCAGCTAAACCAGAGCCAGGAGACAAACAAATATTCTGAAGCACCACAAACAAGTTGGTTAAGCAACTTCCCATAACCACATTCGTAAGCAAGATGAATAGTGCAAATGCAGTGACAAAACCAAACTGGGCAAGGACAGACCAGCATTTGATACAAATAAATAATAACAGACTAAGAGAAGTATTCATTGTCTATCTTCTCATCTTTTACATGCTAGATTTCATAGTCCTTTCTACTGCAAATAGTCCTGCTTGTTTCAACAGACTAAATGGTTTTCCATGTGCCCACTCAGAGAAGACACTTTCAGCACTAAGAAGAGTCAAGCTTCTCCTTCAAGCCTTTCCCACTCAGTCTATACTAATTTTTAGAGTATAAAGGCTGAATACTGGTTGAAGCACAGAAGCAAACCACAGACAGACCTAATTTCACTAACAGACCTAAGGAAAATTGTTGCATCATTTACAGGTAATCTCACACAGATCTGCACCATGGAATACGGTCAGCATGCTGTAAAAAATTGGTCCTTCCTGGGACTCCACACAAATTTAAGCCAACAACTCTAAGAAGGGGCACATACTGAAGCTATGAATAATGAAAGTCTTAAGTACCCAACTTTTGGAGTACACTTTCATCACAAAGTAACATTTTAAAAAGAACTCGTATTACAGATGTCAACCTAAACTAAATCTTTCAAAGTGAGGGGTTATCTGTTTCAATTCCATATTCTTCTATTTCATCGTATTCACAGAGAAGCAGACAGGCTAATCTTTTGGTTTAACTCAGAGGACACATGCTATTTTCACATGCTGAAGACTGCCTGATACCCACACTTGTTGACTGAACCAAGAAGCATCAATTCTGTAATTTTCAAGACAAGCAAATTCATAATTTGTTAAACTTTTAGCATAAAATCTCTTTGTTATGACCCAGGTCCTGCTAATCCTGCCCTGTGCAAACAGACTGGTTATGAATCCTATTGCAATACCTCATCTCAAAGAAGTCTCACAAACCATCAGTAAAAAAAGGTTTTCTCCTGCAAGACAATAATTTTTAGTTAGGCTATTACATCCTTGTCTCTAAATTGGAGAGACATCAGTTTGATAGATGGACCACTCGGTGGATAAAGAACTGGCTGGATGGCTGCACACAAAGAGTTGTGGTCAATGGCTCAATGTTCAGCTGGAGGCCAGTAACGAGTGGTATCCCTCAGGGATTGGTGTTGGGACCGGTCTTGTTCAACATCTTTGTCGCTGACATGGACACTGGGATTGAGTGCGCCCTCAGAAACTTTGCCGATGACACCAAGCTCTGTGGTTTGGTGGATACGCTGGAGGGAAGGAATGCCATGCAGAGGGACCTTGACACACTTGTGAGGTGGGCTGATGCCAACCTCATGAAGTTTAACCATGATAAGTGTAAGATCCTCCACCTGGGTCGGAGCAATCCCAGAAACAGCTACAGGTTGGGCAGAGAAGAGATTCAGAGCAGCCCTGCAGAGAAGGACTTGGGGGTGGTCATCGATGAGAAAATGAACATGAGCCAACTGCAGTGTGTGCTCGCAGCCCAGAAAGCCAACCGTATCCTGGGCTGCATCAAAAGGAGCATGACCAGCAGGTCGAAGGAGGTGATCCTGCCCCTCTACTCTGCTTTCATGAGAACTCACCTGGAGCACTCTGTGCAGTTCTGGTGTCCTCAACATAAAAAGGACATGGAGCTGTTGGAACAAGTCCAGAGAAGGGCCACAAAGATGATCAGGCGACTGGAGCAACTCCCATATGAAGATAATCTAAGAAAGTTGGGGCTGTTCATCCTGGAGAAGAGAAGGCTGCGTGGAGACCTCATAGGGCTCTGAAGGGGGCCTATACGGACGCTATGGCTATCCCTATGGGGAGGGACTCTTCATTAAGGACCGTAGAGATAAGACAAGGGATAACAGGTTCAAACTTAAACAGGGGAAGTTTAGATTGGACGTAAGGAGGAAGTTCTTTACTTTAAGGCTGGTGAGGCACTGGAATGGGTTGCCCAGGGAAGTTGTGAGTGCCCCATCCCTGGCAGTGTTCAAGGCCAGACTGGATGAAGCCTTGGGTGACATGGTTTAGTGTGAGGTGTCCCTGCCCATGGCAGGGGGTTTGGAACTAGCTGATCTTAAGGTCCTTTCCAACCCTAACTATTCTATCATTCTATTCAATGATTCCATGATTCTATTACCCAGCACAGCCTTCAGTTTCGATACTCTTCTAAAGGTACTAAAATTAGGGTAAAACTGGCAGTCTTTCTCAGTGCACCTACACCGGCTGTCAGTATATCTATCCTGGGAAAGCTAGAGCTGATAACAGCACACTCCAGTGTCTACCCCACACACACACTTCTCTCCATTTTTCCTCTTGTAAACATTGAAGCGATGTTTGGAATATCTCCTGGTGAAAGACAGGCTTCTTGTTTAAAAGGCATTGATTCTTTTAGTAAGGTTTTCAATAAAAGCATTACAGAAACAGCAACAAATCATTTACAGCATTGGTATTTCATCCAAGTAGCAGTCATCAACAAAGTCTGAAATAGCAAAAATAAAAATCAAACTTCTACTTTTTTATGAAAAACGCATTTCTGTTTTCTAACTCATTCATGTAATGACCAGCATCTGCCTAATGCAGACAAAATATGTTCACTATTATATATAATCCTTCTAGCACTTTTTGATCATTCATTCTAGGTTCACAAATTCATTCTAAAGCTTAATTCTGTCCATTGCTGCAGGCAGCCTAAGACTGAGCAGTGTTCCTCTGCCTTCATGTAAGACATAAAAATCTTGCACAATTAGAAGCATATCTGTATTAAAAGGAATTGCTGTGAGAAGGTAGGGAGGGACAGGCATACTCTGTTTAGAAAGACAAGCAGTTCAAATAGCTTAGGTGTTACTTTTCCCAGAAGCCAAAGGCTCATTAGATGTAGAGGACTTCCATTTCTTAAGAGGTGATGTTAGTTCCTGACACCTATTCACACGCAGAGTCATCATAAACCTTCAATTTTGACCCCTGAATGACTCCTACAACAACCATTACTTCTTTATGAAGAGAAGATAATAACTTCAGGAAAAGCAAACAGCAGAAGTGGATGAAGCCTTATAATCTAAAACGCCCATGCTGAATGCTGCAGCTGTACTTAGCAAAAACTAAAGTGAAAAAAGAAAGTACACAAAAAAAAAAAAAAAAGAGGAACACTACACAACTTTTTAATATTATCTCTATGAGATTGGGGCAATTTAAAATTTTAAGTAATTTTTAGATTAACAATTTTATATTAATAATTTTGAGAAAAAGGTCTAATCTACCATCATTCATACTGGGATAATTATACTCACATTCAAAAAGCCTAGTAATAAATCCAGTGTAAAACAAAAATAAAAACTATTTCATGATTTTTGCCATTGTCTAGATACTTTTGTCCTTTAAAGTAATGTAATTTAAGTAAATCAAATAACTCAGTTTTGAGAACACACAATTTAACAGCACCTCCTAGGAAACAAAAGATAATGAACAAGATTTTGTTTCAGAAATCTGACTGAAAATTCCAGCATTTGCTTCCCATGGAGAATTCAATTTGAGGACTTAACTCTAGATTGAGGTAGGAAATAGATTATTTTCCTGATTCTTACAGAATCAACCTCACAAAAGGAACTGTAACAGAAAGTCACATTCATTTACTTGTCAGATTGGCCATCAACAGCATTAATCTAAGCAACCTGACTCCCTGTGAGGCTTAATTTTCATTAATTTAAAGGAGGCCATAAAAGGTTAAAATTTTTGTCATTGATGATTAATGCCATAAATTAAGGATATGTCGGAAGGAGTATTACACACAGTGATATTAGCCTGCAACTGACTTTGTTTGCTAGTACAACCTAGGATCTAGTTGTGAATACAGACTCTTGAAGATTAATGGAATAATACTGAGAATTACTATGCAGTCTTTTGCATTTATGCATTGGTAGGTCAAATAAAATGTCATTAACATTTAACCTTGGCTGTTTAATATGAAAAGCTATGTGGAGGAAAGAATATCACGACTAATCAATTTAGGAGTGATAACAAATTATTTCTTTTCCATTTAATCCTGCAGGCTTCTACCTCAGCTGGCCTTCATGTTTGTAATAGTGCCTGTAAAAATATCATCTTAAAAATAACATTAATCTTATAATTTTTTTTTACATTATAATTGCTAAAAACAGCCATAAGAAAACCTTTTAATTCAACCCACATTAATTGAATGTTGATCTCAAACCTGTTCCTCATAACAAGTTATGCTTATAAAGATCATTAGTTGTTAACATTTTTAAAAGCAATACTTGACCTGTTTCAACATAAAGTCAAATCCTTCAATGTTGTTTGGATTATCCAAATCATCCTATAAATGTCCTATAAAATTATATCGAGTAATAACCTCATTTCATGTCTCACCTCCTTTCAGAAGGCATCATTTTCTTCTTGAAATATCACAAACTCTGTACCAAAAAATCTTTCTGATATAACATCACTTACCAGCTGTTTAGAAACCTTTTCCTTTGGTATCACTCACCACAGTGTATGAATCCATGTTGCTCAGACACAGCAGCACTCCTGTGTGCAAAGCTTATTTATAGCCATGAATAGGGTCACAGCAGGCCCTCAGCTCTCTGAACCCAGCCATCCTTCTCCTGCATGACCATAACCTGACCTCCACAAGCCCTCAGTAATGTAAGCCAGGTCCAGTATGGCAGGCAGATTTTAAGCTTATTTGTAACGTACACAATGCATTTTCATTCAGCTTACGAGTCCTATACACCTGTTTGTTCTGAAAGACTCCAAAGCAACAGGTAACTCATTTCTTCTAGTCTAAATACAATGTCTGGCAGGGACCCAGTCATACTAGCCAAGCTATGCTGTTTCAAAAATACAGAGCTCCTTGGAAATCCATTTATTTGGAATATTCCAAATTCCCTGATAGAAAGAGAATTCTTCCCAGAAGAAAACAACTTGTTGGAGTTAACAACTCTGCACTCCAGTTCAAAATGTGTGGAACAGAGCTGTTTCAGGCCCTGCCCCAATTTGCTCAATGTCCACAACTATTTCATTCAACTTCAGTTTCAAAATAAGAACAACACTGGTGTTTAACTAGCAAACAGCCCAATAACTTCACAAATAACCTTATCAACATGTCAAGGAAGCTAGGTAATTTTCTGTCTTGTGCCAACACAAATTAAAATATTAGTAACATTTATTACATTCATCACTAACTTAAATTAACCAAATAACCTAAATAAACATACTTCCAAACCAAGAAGGAGATTATGCCATTTGCCATGCCTGTTTGAGACTACACTAGAAAAAATAACATAGCTCTCAGCTGATGCACAGTTTACTTAAAATTTCTAATCCAGCAGTGAAACCCACCACCATATAATCTTGGTTATAAATTACTAACTAATAATTGAGTGTAAGTTGTTGTGAGTGCAATTGGACTATTAGGATGTAATTTTTGCTCCTGTGGTTATTCAACTTCAGCTTTAGTGGAAGCCTCTGAACAATTTCCTATTACCTTATAATGACTTTCAGTAAATGCTTATCTGAATCCAACAGATTGCTCCAGCATACTGTGCTGCATGAGAAGGAGCCAACTGAAGTGTCATCACCATGAACTAATTATTTATGGTTGAAAATGTCAAAGAGACTCTCATAACTTGCTGAAGCATAAAATTTGCCCAGCCTTTAACTTGTTAGAGTCTAATGAGATTTCAAGTTATAACAGCACTTCCCAATGCTTTCTCTGATATTGTTTTAATCAGATTTCCTTTTTTCTTTTCAATAGGCTTCTGAGAAAATGTCATATATTGAACACATCACTTCAAAAATAGTCTCTAACTGCTAATAAACCACAAAAATGGCTCATGATTATTATGTAGCTTCCACAAGCAGTGACTGTTCCATGGATGCTATTTCCTAAGCTGTGCAGTGTGCTCAATAAACCTAGAAGGGTCCTTTTCCATCAAGTCCAATGTTCCCTTGTAATACAGTGTTTTGCTTTTACCTTACAAGATTATATAAAAAGATAATTTTACTAGATTTATTTATATGTCCAAGGCCAACACACATCACAGGACAATGCCATAAGGAAAAAAACAAAACAAAGCCAATAACCAAAAAGGTGGTTGTATGTTAAAAACCCCACATATGTATCAGAAATTACTGTCCTACTTAAAATCTTTCCAATTTTGGAGGGAAAACTTGGGGGGGAAAACCCTGGGGCACAGTAGCTGCTTGCTGAATTCCTCCAAGGTGCAATATGAGCAAGGATATGGTGTGTCCCAGACACCATGCCAGAAGGGTTTTTTCACATTCAGCTGAATTCTCTTTCTCAGCTAAACAATGAATTCAGACTGCCCAGAGAATTGCAGCAAACCAGGGAAAAAAATGTATGAAGGAAACCAGTTTTTTCAAACATACCAACATAAAGCAAGGCTTCCAGATAAACCTTTTCAGAATATTTTTACTATCTGTGCAATATTGTAGAATGCTGAAAAGACCAGTAAAATCAATGGATGTGTCAATCATTGCATTTTCAAAGAAATCTTGTTAAAAAGGAAAAATCCCCAAGTAGTGGGGATGTCAACTAATGTCAATTCTCTCAATAGCTTTTTCAATTGAATACAGTAAAAGGATGGATATTTCTAAAATACTAATAATTGTTTTTTAAAAAGGAAAAGATACAACATGCTGCAGTTTATGTCCTGGTTGTCCTGGTTGGCAGAATTCCTTCTATTTTTCCTGCTATGGCCCAGTTGAAAGTAGAGCTAGCAAATGGCCTCTAAGAGCAAAATGCAAGTTTAGAGAACACAGCACCACATCCCTGTGTTGTGAAAATACACTGTGTTGGGACTTCTGAACCTTCCCACCAGACTTTCAAAAAAATTAAAAACAGAGAAGATACCATTAGAAGGAACTTAGTATTAAAATGTCAAGTCTTGCATTCTTCCAGGGGAAGTTCCACATAAAATGAAGCTGAATGAAGCTCTAAAACCTGTCACATTTGCAATGTATTCTACATTTACATTTCATATGAAACTTACATCCATTTTAAGCTTCTTTACACAGAGAATTGTAAGACCTGAAACAGACCACCAAATTCTATTCATCATCTTCCTGTCCTTCTAGTTGAATTTCCTTCTATTAATAGTTAAAGGATGCATCTGGTTTGTTTAAGAATGATGTTTAATTTTACCTAACTTTAATCTTAAAATAGCAGTTGTAATACAGTAGAGGGGAAAAAATTCTTAAAGATTCCATTACATGAATTTACCACAGCTCCACTAGTTTCACTATTTTAACACTTAAGTAGTCATAACTAACAAAAGATGAAGTCTGTTCATACTTTTCCCATCATTAGCAGGTACAGCTTGCAAAGGCACATCTCTGTACCATAAGAGCCCAAGTCATGAACACAGACCTGAAGACCACCAACTTTGATTTCCTCAGTCTGTCACTACCACTGGAGCTATCCAGACCCTATCCAGGAGGTATTCTCACTTTTTCATTTCCCACACTTCCCTTTTTAATTTGAATGCTACCACTAAGGATACTGATACCCAGCAGTAAAGAGGTTTCTATCAAACTGTTGGTGTATCAGCATTCAGAATGTACTACTTCTGGAAGTTCAAGTTTGCAAACAAGCCTGATTTATTGAGCTGATACTGATTTACCATGCCTTATATGTAGCATTTTATACAGCTGTTCTGGGCTAATTACATACTCAGCTGATCTCCAAATGATTAATAAAGTTCCTGACTAATTTTCTGTCTCTTCTGAGCTGCCAGAGGGAGAGCAGAAAACTCATGTATTTTGTATAATACAGATAGTCACATTAATCAGTAAAGCTTACAGCTAGAAGAGAAACTATGGCAGATTTTCAATCTGCTTTACTTTTACATTCCTAAAAAAATACAAAAAGACCCACAGATCAGGCTTTTCCTGTCCTCTTGCTTTCCACATAAGGTTGGAAATCTGTTTGTGTTGGCCTTTGTTTACACAACACTACTGCTATGTCAGCATTTTAAGACTAATAAAAGTATGGCTTTCATTAAACAATTCAGAAGCTATCACAGTGCCTTTATAGACATGCCACCTAGAGATGAAAGAAGTCCCCCCAGTTCTTTCAGTCCCTGTTCTTTCTTAAGCACTGGGTAATTGGAGTTAGCATCACTTTCCTTTGCTTTTCTCACAAATAAAAATCATGATGAAGGTGACCTTGATGGGTTTTGTGTTTTGTTTTGGTTTTAATTTCATAGCGACTCAAAAAAGTAATCAGAAAAAAAGATGCCCAGTGATCCAATTCCTTAGAGAGTGATTCAAATTCATTTGTCCCTTGTAACACCAAAAAGGGAGAGGGGGGGAGGGTGGAAGCAAGCCATTATTAATTTAGGCAATTAAGAGTACTTTGAAAGCAGTATCTAGTACATTACAAGACCTGTCTCTGGAGTGCCGCTTACAGACTATGAGAAATTAATTTTAGAGCATTTCAAGTGAAGAAAGGTCATTTCTTAGATGTGCTTTATAGAATATCATAATTTTTAAATTAAAACCTAAATGAGAGGTGTTTTTTTGTAAATATGGAGTGAACTGTTAAGAGAACTAGAAACAAAATTAAAGATGTATTACATCTATCATGTAATTTAAAATTAGATTATGTACACCGATTTTTATAGTCTCTTCCTCTTACATATCAAAGAAGAATCTGTTTTCCTTCCTGAACATTAAACAGAATAAAGTGCAGAAACAGAAAAAACCTAAGTGAAAACTTAGCATTTACTGGTGTTATAGATTCTCTGATAGTACACATTGCATAAGTGCAAAGGAAATGACATTATGTACAACTCTAGTCTAAAGTTGTATCAACAAATAAGAGTCCAAGACAGACATAGTAAAGGCTTTTAAGCAAATTTCCTCCACACTAAGGTCGGAGAGATTGTAACACAGTCACCAAGGCAAACGGCTGTGATTAAGGTTTCAAATTCTTTCTGCAATAGACTTTCTATGACTATAAACAGTGCAAAACCCCACATTTACATTCCTCAATTTCTCATTTATAAAAGAAGAGTAATCTTTTCCACACAAAGGTAGAAATGTATGTTGCTTTTAAAAAGAAGCTTCAGAAGCATATGAAATTTATTACAAAGTACAAAGCTGGTCCTCACAGTAGTGAACAGGTTTATATGTGATACTATTGTTCAGCAAATGCACTATTAAATGCACTGGCACAATCCTTGTGGAATATAAGGTAATGCTGTGAGGTAGTATTCTCTGACAAGGTAATATTCTTTGAGTTTTATACAAGTATTAAAAAGAAAATATGATTGTGAAGTATTGTGCATGTTCATTACAACACAGAAATTAGGAACTAGTACAGAATCCTTTCCAAGTTCACTCATACAAATAATGAAGCTAGATTAGATAAAAAGCATGGGATTTGTATTTGTTTTTATTCTATAGGTCTTCAACAATGCTCTAGGTCCCCCCTTTGAAGCCCCCCCTCAGACAATCATGGTAACCATCAAGAGCTAATTATCACAAAACAGTCTTCAATGCAATAGGAAAACCACAGATAGAAATGCCAACAGGTCAAAACACTAACTTACTCTAACCAAAATCATTTGACACAAAAGAAAAAAAAAAAGTGTAAGTTTGGAATAAAGATTTTTTTCAATCAAAGAGTTACAGGTACATGTAGTAAAACAGATTATCACAGCCTGTCAACATAGAAAACAGTGACAGACTCCAATTCGACAAATCAAAACTATTTCATGGGACTAAATCTTACATTTCATAATAAAAAGTATATCATCTTTGTAGAAATCACAGAATCATAGAATAGAATAATAGAATAGTTAGGGTTGGAAAGGACCTTAAGATCAGCTAGTTCCAAACCCCCTGCCATGGGCAGGGACACCTCACACTAAACCATGTCACCCAAGGCTTCATCCAGTCTGGCCTTGAACACTGCCAGGGATGGGGCACTCACAACTTCCCTGGGCAACCCATTCCAGTGTCTCATCACCCTAACAGGAAAGAATTTATTCCTTATATCCAATCTAAACTTCCCCTGTTTAAGTTTGAACCCATTACCCCTTGTCCTGACACTACAGTCCCTAATGAAGAGTCCCTCCCCAGCACCCCTACAGGCCCCCTTCAGATACTTCAGATACTTCTCCAGGCTGAACAGCCTCAATTTTCTTAGCTTATCTTCATACGGGAGGTGCTCCAGTCCCCTGATCATCTTCGTGGCCCTTCTCTGGACTTGTTCCAACACTTCCATGTCCTTTTTATGTTGAGGACACCAGAACTGCACACAATACTCCAAGAGAGGTCTCACAAGAGCAGAGTAGGGGGCAGGATCACCTCCTTCAACCTGCTGGTCACACTCCTTTTGATGTAGCCCAGGATACAGTTGGCTTTCTGGCCTGCAAGCGCACACTGCAGTCAGCTCATGTTCATGTTCTCATCGACCACCACCCTAAAGTCCTTCTCCACAGGGCTGCTCTGACTCTCCTCTTTACCCAACCTGTAGCTGTGCCTCGTAATTGTCCCAGTGAACTGTACTTCCTATCTTGTCTGCCTATACTAGGGTAACAATTGTACACTGACATTGTGCAAAAACTTTATCTGCAAGTTAGAAATTTCTTCCCCTCACACTCTCAAAGATATCAAGCATGGCTTTGAGAACAGCTAGGCATTCAATGAAAGCATCACAGACTATTCCATTAAATTGTTCTGACTTCTAGAAATCATAATCTAAAACATACACTACATACCACCACAGACAGATCACCACACAATCATGTACAGAGCTAACAGTGGGCCTTTACTGGTGTCATGGTTTAGACCCAACCAGGCAGCTCGTTCACTCACTCAACCCCCCTTTCTTGCCCTCCCCTGCCTCCAGAGGGATGGGGGGAGAATCAAAAGAATGCAACTCCCACAAGTTAAGAACAGTTTAGTAACTAAGGTATAACACAAATCACTACTGCTACCAACAATAATAATAACGATAAAGGAAAAAGAATACAGCATCCCATCAACCGCCGACAGATAACTCACGACACCCCACCAACCGAGTGCTGACCGACCACCTCTTCCAACCACCCCAAGAGAACTAGGCCTTCCAGATCACTCCCAGTTACCTCCTGGGCATGACATGCTATGGTACGGAATACCTCTTTGGTCAGTTCGGTCCTGTCAGTACAGTCCTGTCCCTCCTTCCTCCCACCCCCCCCCCTCCTCCCCGGCAGAGCATGAGGCTCACAAAGTCCTTGGTCAGGGCACACATCGCTCAGCAACAACCAAAAACATTGGCCTTATCAGCCTTGTTCCCGGGTTAAGAAAAAAGACCAGTTACTAAGGAGGAGAAAAGCTGACTGCAATTGCTGAACCCAGGACAACTGGTTACCTTGTAGAAGTGTGCCTGTCTTCGGAAGATAAGCCCAGATAAGACAGACAAAGAAGTTGCAAAGGAACAGCTTGAACAAGCACTGTTATCACCCAAGAAAAGGGCACACTTTTTCCCAAAGCAAGGATGTGGTGTTATAACCAACATCATGTTTGATTCCTGATGTTCTCCACAGAACCTGCTTTTCTACAGTCTTTGTTAATAAACTGACCTGTATTAGAAATACTCTTTCTCCTCTAACAGAAACAACACATGGACAGCACATTCAAAAGAAAGGGTCAGGATGAATTTAGTGGGAATAGGTAAGGACTAATAATGTAAATTATTAAATGGAGCAGAAAAGCAGGTGTGTAAGTAAAGTATAAAACCAAAAACATAGGCTGAGAGGGCAGAACAGGGAACACATGGCTCAAGGTACTGGAAAAGCATAGATTTGCAAATAAAATATGCTGAAATGGAAGACAGGCTGAAACCAAGGAATCTGAAGAATAAAACCTTGCTCAGCCACCCCCTGACCTGCTGAGAGTACTCTTCAAAATGCAGCCAGGATGCCAGTGGCCATTTTTTGCTGCAAGGGTGCATTGCTGGCTCACGTTCAACTTCTTGTCCACCAGGACTTCCAGGTGGTTTTTGCAGAGCTGCTTTCCAAATCATCAGGTCCCAGATTATACACCAATGAATGGCGCTATTCCTCATTACATGCAAGACTTTGCACTCCCCTTTGCTGCACTTGAAGAGGTTTGTCCATGCATTTCCACAACCTGTGGAGATTATCTGTAATTCTGTACTAACACTGAATACTTTACGTTGAGTGACCACACCAAAGACTATGGTAAAGCCCAGAATAAATCCACAGAAACATATGTTGTATATACTTTCACCAGCAATACCTCAGCAAAGGGCCACAGCAAGAGAACTGAGCTTTTTTTTGGCAGCTTAAAAATAAGAGGAAAATACTTCTGCACTCCTGAAGTATACTTACTTTGTTCTTGAAATTAATTAGTTATTCACCTCTTACTTCTCTCAATTGTATCTAAGACTTGTTCTCAGGCCTTTATCAAAAAGAGAATGTACCGTTCCAGTAAACACAGCATGGGCAACAGCTGGAAGTCATAGTTCCTTTCTTTCTGACACAGCTTGCAAGATTAGGCACTGGAGTGCCTCACAACATGTCTTTGTTTTAAAAGTAAACCATTTTGCCAGCCTTTGTAAGGAGTCATCAGAAGTAGTCTATATCTTGAACAACAAAGGTTGAGTCAAATAATTGTTTTGTTTCACTTGGGTACTGCTAACTGCTTTAGTTCTTTGGCCACTGACTACATCACATTAGTCTATCCTATGACACTGTGGTAAATCATAACTGTGCTTCATTTAAAACTAAGCAAACACTTTCTGTCTGTGTCCTGGCCCTACTTCAGGTTAAGTACTACAACCTGTCATCTGTTTCCCTACACAACCTATGTGAGAACAGCACTACAGAATTAGTAATTTAAGAAAATGAAAAACAAGCAGCATTTGGCACACACATGCAGTCATGTTTGATTTGCTTTAAGCAGATATTTCAGTACAATCTTTTCCACCCAGTGAACATGGCTATAAATAACATTCAAAAAATAACCTTCTCCTGTAGACACCATCTTTTCAAATACTGCAGCACACAAAGCATCAAAAAATCAGAATTAACAAAAGCCTCAGAGCTGTCCTACACAACTGGTAGAAGCCACCTCATCTTTGGAGCATCTGCTGAAACTGTTGCTTAATAAAGATAAACCTGTTTTGCTGAAGTGCTTACCACACACAAAAACGAGTCTGTCAACGTAAAGGTAATTTTCCCAAGTGGTGTTCTAGCCTTCCTTCTGTAACATGGAGCAGACAAGGTCACCAACATTACCACTTTAAATAACTGACTTCAAATATGTTTGTTTATCAAGAAAGGAATCAGACATTTTCACAAAATAGTCGTGGTTCTTTCTGCCTCAGTGTAAAATTACTGAAGAGTATTAGAGGTAGACTACTGTCATGGTTTAAACCCAGTTTCTACTCCCTCCCCCTCTTTCTTTCCTACCCCCCTCCTTCCTCCCCGCTCCTGGAGGGATGGGGAGGAGAATTGAAGGAATGCATCTCCCACGGGTTCAGATAACAACAGCCCAGTAACTAAGGTATAATACAAACCACTACTGCTACCACCAATAATAATAACAATAAGAAAATAACAAGGGAGGAGGGTACGATACCACCCGCTGAAAACAAGCCTGACCAGGAAGTGCCGTGTCCTTCCGGGTAACTCTCAGTTACATCTTGGGCATGATGTGCTATGGTATGGAATACCTCTTTGGACAGTTTGGGTCAGGTGTCCTGTCCCTGCTTCCTCCAGGCCTCCCCTCCTCCCTGGCAGAGCATGAGGCTCACAAAGTCCTTGGTCAGAATAAACACTACTTAGCAACAACTAAAAACATTGGTGTTATCAGTTTTGTTCCCAGGTTAAGTCAAAACACAGTACTGCACCAGCTACTAAGGAGGAGAAAAACTGACTGCTATTGCTAAACCCAGGACNTAGCAACAACACATTGGTGTTATCAGTTTTGTTCCCAGGTTAAGTCAAAACACAGTACTGCACCAGCTACTAAGGAGGAGAAAAACTGACTGCTATTGCTAAACCCAGGACAACTACTTAATGCAGGAGCAAAAATATTTCGATTTCTGCAATGAAGAAAATAAACTACAGCAAATGTAGGGGCTTGAACTTGCTCTTGTGTACCTGCACATGGAAATACAGAATCACAAAATTCATACTCTCATTCAGTTGCAGATGAGTTTTATGTTTATGTGTCTGTTCAGGACATAATATTCTTAATCCAATTTAATTTCACTGAAGTCAATGGCATTAACTGTTGAATCACAACTGAAAGTGTATCCAAGCTGGACACAGCTGTTTGGTTGCTTTTGCAGTAAAACCCATATTCAGCACACATTCTCTACATCACAGAAAGTACTTGTAAAACTTTAATATACCACATGCTTTTGGTTCAGGCAAAGATGAAATACACCCACAGACTTGGAGGAGATGCCTTCTCCTCAGCTGCTCAGTTTGACATACCGGACATAAGTGGAAGAGTTCCTGAAAACCACATGACAGCAGTTCATCTGTTTGAGGGCCCCTTCTTCCCGATTAACTTGTACTATCAGTGGGACAATGCTGTTACCCAGATGAGGGAATGGGCTCAGATTAATAAAATACTGCTCAAAAAATTAAATTTTTTCCCCCTGTTGTTCAACTGGATGGAAAAACACTGGTATAGGTTGCCCAAAGAGGATGCCACATCCTCTAGAGACATTCAAGGCCAGGCTGCATTTGGTTCTGAGCAACCTGCTCAGGTTGAGGGTGTGTCTTCTCATTGCAGGGAGGTTGGACTATATGAACTTTATAAAGGTTCCTTCCAACCCCAAACTTTTGTGTGCTTCTATATCAGGCCAGTTACATTGCTCAAAAAAGGGCCCTAAGTAATCGTGAGAAGCAGAGCAGCTGTTGCAATATTTAGAGATCATGTAGACTTTACCAGTTTCATGCCTTGAAAGTGCAGTGCATCATAGAATCACAGAATCATAGAATAACCAGGGTTGGAAAGGACCTTAAGATCATCCAGTTCCAACACCCCTGTCATGGGCAGGGACACCTCACACTAAACCATGCCACCCACGGTTCTGTCCAACTTGGCCTTGAACACCACCAGGGATGGAGCATTCACAACTTCCCTGGGCAACCCATTCCAGTGCCTCCCCATCCTAACATTCACTTCATATGAAACACTTTAAACTACCAATTAGCTAGGCTTCTAGAAATGGCTTAAAATAGGCACAGGCTTGTGCAAACCACAGTACTGAACCTCTCTTCTCACCGTAGTTGCCGTAGTGTGAAAGATAAGAACTCTTAAACTACCTCACCAATCTACACATGCAAGGAACTTATCACTTACCAAGTTGACTCAGAACTTACTTGAGAATGTGACCAGTGGAAAACTTTCAAAAAAAAAGTATCTTCTCAAAAAAATCTCCTAATATAGAAACTAAAATATGAGTTATTAGCAGTAGCAAACTTTTTTACCAAGTAAATAAAACAAGAAAAGGTAGGAGTATGGACAATTTTAAAGCAAAGTGATTTGCAACAAGACAAAATGAAAATAGGGATAGTTCTTTCTAGTGTATCTCTGAAGCCAGTGAAGTATAGGACTTGCTGACAACAGATCGGGATATATTTTTTCTGCAAAATAAACAAGCAAGTCTTCCTCTTCCCTGATACATTAAATAAAATGGAAAAACAATCTGGATTGGAGCACCTGGATAACTAAAAAATCCAGAGCCCAATTCTCTCAGAATGATAAAAAATCCCAGATGCTACTATTTTTCCTTTAAAATTTCTATAAAGCACTGAAAACTTCTGCCTGTGGTTCCTCTAAAAATCCAACCTTAATTCATGACAGACAGGTATCTGTAATATTTAATTTTCAGGAGGCTAACAACTTGGCTTTTTAAATCTTTGCTAATAGTAAGTACATGGAATGTACTATCTTCTGGTAACTTAGATTTAGACAGAAACAGGCTTCTTCCTTTCCTGAATAAATACACATATCAGTTTTTTCCAAAGCTATTTATTAATGTATAAACTCAAATCACAGCATTATCAGATTTTTTTCCACGTATTTACAGCTCACAGATTTTTAGTATTGTCTTTTCCAAATATTGTATTGTAAACGTATGCATAAGCCTAGGGACAATCCCAATAGATTCTCCTTCAATCATTTTGGTTAGTTATGAGTTACAAGAAACATTTATAAAGGAAACCTTAGGACTGTTCATAAGGTGTTGGTTTCTGAAGTGAAAACTACACACATAAACAAGTACAATCAATCACAAAAGATCACAGTAGCTAATTAGCCACCTGCAATTTGTGGTATGTTGCTTCAGACTCCACTTAGATTTCACAGTATTTTAAACACAAGTTTGAATTTCTGACTTTCAGTATAAACTTGCATAAACCAAAAAAACCAAAACAAACCAAAACAAAACCAAAAGAACAGAGTACACTCCCCTGAAGGAAGTAACTTGTACTCTTCATTAACCCCATTATGTGCAGTATCATTTCATCACCCTCACACTCCCTGCAGCTGCAGCAGTCTGGCAAGCACAAGTCACAAAAAAAAAAGCTCATTTACATAGGGTTTCTGGCCTTGCTCACTAAAAAAAATTGCTACAACAAATTACAGTGCCAAAAAAAAAAAAAAAAAAAAACCAAAAAAATTATTAAA
>NDXB01005373.1:46881-70130 GCA_002631895.1 Agapornis roseicollis
AAAAAAAAAAAAAAAAAGCTCATTAAATTTTTATATCAGATTGCTATGTTACCCTTCACTCCCTGGGTAACCATCCCTTTTCCTGTCATTAGCTTTCAGTCCTTTAAGCTCAAATATTTTCAAGGGCAGAAGCAGACCAATTATAAAACAGGAAGTTATTTGCTTACTAGTATAAAATGAAGCATACAACCATCACTAATTCACATTTACCAAAAATAAAGCTCAATTACCATGTCACACTAGACTGCTGAATAGCATGATATTTCTGCATGCATTTAATTTAGTAGTATTTGTGCTGAGGCAACAACAGCAATTAAACGTACCAAAAAAGGGTATTAAGCAAGTTTTCCACCATTTGTCTGTCAGTTATAGTGATAATCTTTTTCCTTAACAAAAAAGGAACACCTAGACCATTTATCCAGTGGTGTTGCTAATGTTTCAGAAGATTAAAAAATCCTTTGACATCCACAAAGGTTAAAGCAGTTATTAGCTTCACCTTAACCTACAGTTCTGTAGGGTATTTTCAAGGAACAGTCATTTGAAGATTTGAATGACATGAAAGTCATATTCTCATACATTCATCAACTATGTGTTTAAAAGGTAGATAAAAAAAATCAAGCTTTGCCTGTTTTAAGGATAAACTGAATAGTGTTTATTTGTTACCAAGAAAAAAACCCAAACAATTTAACACTTTTTTTTTCTAAAATCTGTTCTTAATTTTTTAATTGGGTTTGAAATATTTTATTTGTAAGCACTTCTAAATACCACCCATAACCAGTATTTCATCATGCACCTCAAGCAGCACTTTAGAGATTATGAACAAAGTGAAGGATAAAGTAAGCTATTTCACATCTTTTTAGCTATAACTGCACACCCTTCAATGCCAGAAATAGTTTGAACTTTAAAACTATTTGAAATTTGTATAGCCCAAAGACAATGTAGATGAACAAAATCAACAGCAGGTACTGCTTAAACACCTAAAGCTGTCTTCTAAACGCCCAAACACTAGCTACAGAATTCCAATTTACTTTCTGCTACTAGCTGAGTGAGGCAGCTCTTTTATCCAGAATCTGTTAGTCTCCTAAATCAATTAGTCAGTTCAATGGCCATAACCAAGGTACCTTCTACAATCGTTGACAACTGATTTCCGTCTCATTCACAACAGGCAAAGCCCTGGCCTTATGTAGAATCATAGAATAGTTAGGGTTGGAAAGGATCTTAAGATCATCTAGTTCCAACCCCCCTGCCATAAGCAGGGACACCTAACACTAAACCATGCCTACCAAAGCTTCGTCCAACCTCGCCTTGAACACTGCCAGGGATGGAGCACTCACAACTTCCTTGGGCATCCCATTCCAGTGCCTCACCACCCTAATAGGAAAGAATTTCTTCCGTATATCCAATCTAAACCTCCCCTGTTTAGGTTTTAACCCATTACCCTTTGTCCTGTCACGACAGTCCCTGATGAAGAGTCCCTCCCCAGCATCCCTATAGGTCCCCTTCAGATACTGGAAGGCTGCTAGGAGGTCTCCACGCAGCCTTCTCTTCTCCAGGATGAACAGTCCCAACTTTCCCAGCCTGTCTTTGTATGGGAGATGCACCGGTCCCCTGATCATCCTCGTGGCCCTCCTCTGGACTTGTTCCAACACTTCCATGTTCTTTTTATGTTGAGGACACCAGGACTGCACACAACACTCCAAGTGAGGTCTAACAAGAGCAGAGTAGAGGGGCAGGATCACCTCCTTCGACCTGCTGGTCACGCTCCTTTTGATGTAGCCCAAGATACAGTTGGCTTTCTGGGCTGCGAGCGCACGCTGCAGTCAGCTTATGTTGATGTTCTCATTGACCAACACCCCCAAGTCCTTCTCCACAGGCCTGCTCTGAGTCTCCTGTCTGCCCAACCTTTAGCTGTGCCTGGGATTGCTCCCACCCAGGTGTAGGATCTTGCACTTGTCATGGTTAAACTTCATGAGGTTGGCATCAGCCCACCTCACAAGCGTGTCAAGGTCCCTCTGCATGGCATTCCTTCCCTCCAGCATATGCACTGAACCACACAACTTGGTGTCATTGGCAAACTTTCTGAGGGCGCACTCAATCCCACTGTCCATGTCAGCAACAAAAATGTTGAACAGGACCAGTACCAACACCAATCCCTGAGGGACACCACTCGTCACTGGCCTCCAGCCAGGCACTGAGCCACTGATCACAACTCTTTGCATGCGGCCATCCAGCCAGTTCTTTATCCACCGAGTGGTCCACCTATCAAATTGATATACAACCCAATATTCTTTCATTACCCATGTGTTACATGATGGTTGAATTGCTATAAGGATTTCTAATCAGAAATCCATGTCATTGACGTCTCAGCTTTCAAAAAGCTAGCTACCGTATATTAACACACAACATTTAGAGGGGTCTATTCTGATGTGTTGTTTTGGGAAGGTTATTTTTGGTTTTTGTGAAGGCTCCTTTGCAAATTTATAACATTAATGATGCAAAATTATCTGAAACATGCTATGTCACTTAAATGATGAATATTTAATCCATATGCACAAGTTCCATTGACTTTAATGAAAGCTCTACTCAGTGGATATGGCACAGAACTCTAAAGAGCAGAAGAAACAAAACTTAAGTAGCATGATGACACCCATTGCTATAATTTGACACAAACCAACTCCTCATCATTATCCCTCTGACCTGAGTTTTTGCTCACTCCTGAGTATCCGAGGCCTACTAATGTTTTTTTAAACATGTTCTTTTCAAACAATCCTGCTGATTTAGTGGAAAAACACAGTAGTTACACATAGCAGATGTCCCAACACTGACAAAAGCAAGATATTTTGCATCCCTGAAAAGAGAAGTACTCACTAGTCAAAGACAGGGCAGAACATGGTTCAATTGAACAATGGGGCCTTTTTGTTGTATTCATAACACTTCTTGTAACAAGCATCTTCATGGGTCCTTCTGAAATTTCAGTTTAATTTATAAAAGCAGTGTCCACGTCATGGTTTAAGTGCAGTCAGTAACCCACGCAGCTCGCTCGCTCACACCCCCTACTTCCTCCCCCCGGCTCCCGGATAGATGGGGAGGAGAATCTAAAGAATGTAACTCCCACAGGTTAAGATAAGAGCAGTCCAGTAATTAAGGTATAACACAAAACCACTGCTGCTACCACCAATAACAACTGACTGATTGCTTGGCTTTGTGAGCGAAGATTTGGGAAAGGCTTTAACCACTCTTACTACAAGGATGATGACCAAGGGCATGTGAGGCTTATGACTGAACACCTCTAACTCAGAATCCCGCCTAGATGTAGAAATATGAATAAAATAATGATAAGGGAAATAACAAGGGAAGAGGATACAACCACTCACCACCTGCCAACCAATACCCAGCCCTACCAATCAGTGATTTAACCCTTCCAGGTACCTGTCAGTGGGCATGACTTGCTGTGGTATGGAATACCTCTTTGGCTAGTTTGGGTCAGGTGTCCTGTCTCTGCTTCTTCCCGGCTTCCCCTCCTCCCTGGCTTCCCCTCCTCCCTGGCAGAGCATGAGACTCAGAAGGTCCTTGGTCAGACCAAACATTTGAGCAGTAACTAAAAACATTGGTGTTATCAGCACTGTTCCCAGGCTGAAAGTCAAAAACACAGCACTGCACCAGCTACTATGAAGGAGAAAAATATGACTGCTACTGCTGAACCCAGGACACCAAAGAGTAAGGTTAAAAGGTCTAAGATTTTAGCTTAAGATTGAAATATTATCTTGACCTATCACCATTCCCCCCCCCAAAAAAAAAAAAAAGTCATTTCTGAGGTATCACAGTGAAATAAAACACGACTCAAAGTAACAACCACCTTACATTGCTGTGCTCCAATTGAAGCTTGTCCTCATTCTCTCTGACAAACCGTGCATCACATTTATTTCAAATGGCTAACTGACATGTTTCCAGAAAGGTTGTAGCATGTACCAGCAATCCTCCATAGCCACTTAACCCACAAAATGTTCAACCTGCTACAGAATCAGATCTATCTGTAGAATGTAAGAGAGTCAACTGAGTCACATTTATCACTTGTAGCCCTGAAAGTCTTGAGTATTATGGATCAAGATACTATGAATATTCCTTGGAATGCTAATGTATCAGTGTCAGCTCTACTGAAATAAGAGCTGTTCTCATTAAATTATTGAGCATTTTTTAAGAACGCTTTAATACGGCATTGTTATAAAGACTGTCAGTCTTCTGATTAAGATTAAAATGAACTATTTTATTACTGAAACCTCATAAAACACTGCATCGGAAAACCTTCACTGTTTGTAACACCAGAAGCCATTCATTCTAAAGAACAGCATATTTATGCACTACCTCTTAAACTGATTGCATGTTGCAAGCTTTTGTCTGTTTAAGAGTATGCTCACTGAAGAATTTCAAGAACTTTGAGTTGCATGTTAGGATTCACAGCACATCTACAGTTTGTCATGGGTACTACCATTGATACCATTTGATTTCACAGCTTCTTGCTACAAATCCTCTGCAATCAGGTTGTGCTTGTTATTAGTATCTTTAATCTGACCTCAGACAGGAAATGTAGTGCAGTGTGATTTTTGTCAAACAGACTGAACAGCAATCAACAACCATATCTGATGGATTATGTTCTTTATGCACTATCTACAGTGAACAAGAAACACAAAAACATGTACAGCCTCATGCCTGTGTGTTACTATGCATGCAAGCACTGGAGCTGTCCATTTGTATTCTCACCATTATGTTCTTTGCAGCAAGATCAGCTGAAAAGAAACAGCGTTCTGGGGAAAGGGTCATACTGCCCCTCTAATGAAATTGAATATTTACAGGTTTTACTAGATAAACATAAAACGTGCTACTATTTGCATATACTATGCAGTAAACAGTAAATCTGAGCACTGTTACATGGATTGTTTTCTTTTGCATGTTCAATTGAGTCCAGGGGCTTCCTGGATCATATGAAAACTGAGAACAATTTCTATTCTCCTTCTGGAAAATGTCAATCCTTGTGGGAGATTGGCTGATTGACCAGGGTCATTCCCTGTTTGAAGTAAATAACACGGTATTTGGACAGAAGTAAAGCCTGAGGCCTACTTTAGCCAAGGAAACTCTGAAAACTGTGAGCCAAGAGATATGACCGTCAGTAACCTTGTGTTTGTGCCCAGTGTGGAATTCCCCTTCTGCCTGCTTGTACCAGTTTAGACTAGCTAGTAGATACTATGAACAATGGACAAGAGAATCCTACGTGATTTCACGCAAAAGGTGTCAAACCAATCAGAATATGTATTTAGGCGCGTGGACAGTGCATGAACAATGTGTTTAACCAATCTGCTTTTGCATGATCGCATGGTCAGCTATTATAACCCTATATAAACCTGTGTTTTGCTACTAATAAACGGAGTTTGCTCTACCACTCATATTGAGTCGACTGGCATTCTTCCCCTACGGCGATCCTGCTCTTCTTCAACCTGCTCTTCTTCTACTCGGCACACTTGGACCACGCGGCAACTCTGCTTTTTTCAGCTCTTCTACCCTTTTTATCCCTCAACAAATCCTCACTGCTACTCATCCCTTCAATTTAAGATCACTTCAATTAAGTCATGAGGTGCGCAATGCAGTTAATTGGCTGTGAGATGTCAGGGAAGCTGAGAGGAAGCAGGACTGTTTGCTCCAGGCCCAAACTGTGCAGGGCCTCAAGTTTCCCCTCTGGAAGAAGGGAGTGAGGAGGCCACTAACCTGGGAAGACAGCAATTAGTAACGAAGAAAGCCAACAAAAAAAGGAGGAAGAGGACAGTTACAAGCAAGGGGTTTCCTCCTCCATCTGTTCTCCCCACCCAGAACCACTTTGCGGTCCTGCAGGGGGCTAATGAGGAAACGCACTTGCATCTGGAACAGCCGCTGGGGCGCTGGTTAAGAAGATCTCTACTGGTGCTGCCAGGAAAAAGTGGCGGGTCCTAGTAGTGGGGGACTCTTCTTTGAAAGGCATAGAGGCACCCATCTGTTGGCCTGATCCGGTCTCAAGGGAGGTGTGTTGCCTACCTGGAGCACGGATCAGGGGTGTTGCAGAAAGGCTGCCTGCCCTGGTAAGTCTCATGGACTATTACCCGCTTCTAGTGATCCATGTTGGTGCTAGGGACGTAATTAGAAATAGCCTGGCGAACGTAAAGAAGGACTACAGAGCTCTGGAAGAGGTGGTTAGGTGCTCTGGAGCTCAGATTGTTTTTTCATCCGTTCTCCAGGATACAGGGGTGGACCTTAAAAAATCCAGGAGGATTGGACAGGTTAATAAATGGTTACAAGAGTGGTGTCATGGTCAAGGGTTTGGGTACCTTGAACACGGGGCTGGAGTTTGTAGGTCAGGTCTACTGGGGGATGGTGGACATGCTCTGATAAATAAGGGAAAGAGTGGACTTGGTAAGAGGCTTGCCAGACTTGTCAAGGATGCTTTAAACTAGATGTGTTGGGGGAGGGGGGCATTGTTCCATCCCAACACGCCCAGTCAGTTGCCACTACCTATAAAAAATGCTCAGAGCGACGTAGCAACATTCCAACTGCTCCAACCAACAAGCTACCCTCATTTGGAGCTCAGCTCAGGTGTCTCTATACAAACGCCTGTAGCATAGGAAACAAGCCAGAGAATTCGAGATGTGTGCCCATCTGCGGGGGGTATGACACAATAGGCATTATACAGAAACATGGTGGGATGGCTCCTATGGCTGGAGTGTTGGAATGGAAGGTTACAGGCTTTTTAGGAAAGATAGGCCTGGTAGGCACAGAGGGCAAGTTGCCCTTTATGTTAGGGATAGGCTGGAGAGTATGGAACTCTGTCTGGGGACAGGCGAGCAGTTAACAGAGAGTTTGTGGGTCAGGGTTAAAGGGAAGACAGCGATGGGAGACATAATTGTGGGGATCTGTTACAGACCACCTGATCAAGAGAACTCTGTGGATGAAGCGCTCCACAGAGAAATAGGAAAAGCCTCAAGCTCGCAGGCCCTTGTTCTCACTGGGGACTTCAACCACCCAGACATCTGTTGGTGTGACGGTACGGCCCAGCACAAGCGATCCAGGAGGTTCCTTGATCTTGTGGAAGACAATTTCCTTCTGCAAGTAATAGAGGAGCTGACAAGGAGAAGTGCCATGCTTGACCTTGTGCTCACCAACAGGGAAGGGCTCGTTGGAAATGTGACACTCCAGGGTAGCCTTGGATGCAGTGATCATGAGATGGTAGAATTCGAGATCCTCAGGACAGGGAGAAGAGCGTGCAGCAAGCTCACTGCCCTGGACTTCAACAGAGCAGACTTCGGCCTCTTCAGGAACCTGCTTAGTAATGTTCTATGGGATATAGCCCTAGAGGGCAGGGGGGCCCAAGACTGCTTGATGATATTAGAGCTACAAGCTCAGAAGTGTTGTTTCCCAACTACAAGGAAGTGCAGCAGGAGGGCCAGGAGACCACCATGGATGGATAAGGAGCTGCTGAGAAAAATTCAAATGAAAAAAGAGGATTATAAAAGGTGGAAGCAAGGACAGGCGGCCTGGGATGAATACAGGGATGTTGTCCGGGAAGCTAGGGACCAGGTGAGGAAAGCTAAGGCCCAGTTAGAATTAAACTTAGCTAGGGATGTTAAGGATAACAAGAAGGGATTCTACAGGTACACTGCAAATAAAAGACAGACCAGGAACAATTTAGGCTCCCTCTGGAACCTATCGGGTGAACTGGCTATGCAGGATTTGGAGAAGGCTGAGGTTCTGAATGACTTCTTTGCCTCGGTCTTCAACAGGAAAGGCTCTGACTGCACCACCCAAGTCTTGGAAGGCAGACACAGGGACTGTGAGAATGAAGACCTTGCGCACACTGTAGGAGAGGATCTGGTTCAAGACCATCTTAAGAACCTCAATGTGCACAAGTCCATGGGACCTGATGAAATCCATCCACGGGTCCTGAAGGAGCTGGCGAGTGAAGTTGCTAAGCCACTGGCCATCATATTTGAAAAATCATGGCAGTCAGGTGAAGTTCCCAAAGACTGGAAAAAGGGAAATATAAACCCCATTTTCAGGAAGAGGAAAATGGATGACCCAGGCAATTACAGACCAGTCAGTCTCACCTCTGTGCCTAGCAAAATTTTGGAGCAGATTCTCCTGGAAGACATGCTAAGGCACATGAAAAACAATGAGGTATTTGGTGACAGCCAGCATGGCTTCACTAGGGGGAAATCCTGCCTGAACAATTTGGTGGCCTTCTACGATGGGGCTACAGAACTGATGGACAGGGGTAGAGCAGTTGATGTCATCTACCTGGACTTGTGCAAAGCATTCAACACTGTCCCACATGACATCCTTGTCTCTAAATTGGAGAGACATCAATTTGATAGGTAAGGCACGCGGTGGATAAAGAACTGGTTGGATGGCCGCATGCAAAGAGTTGTGGTCAATGGCTCAGTGTCCGGCTGGAGGCCAGTGACGAGTGGTGTCCCTCAGGGATTGGTGCTGGGACCAGTCTTGTTCAACATCTTTGTCGCTGACATGGACACTGGGATTGAGTGCGCCCTCAGAAAGTTTGCCGATGACACCAAGCTCTGTGGTTTGGTGGATACGCTGGAGGGAAGGAATGTCATCCAGAGGGACCTCGACACACTTGTGAGGTGGGCTGATGCCAACCTCATGAAGTTTAACCATGATAAGTGTAAGATCCTCCACCTGGGTGGGAGCAATCCCAGAAACAGCTACAGGTTGGGCAAAGAGAAGACTCAGAGCAGCCCTGCATAGAAGGACTTGGGGGTGGTGGTTGATGAGAACATGAACATGAGCTGACTGCAGTGTGTGCTTGCAGCCCAGAAAGCCAACTGTATCCTGGGCTGCATCAAAAGGAGCATGACCAGCAGGTAGAAGGAGGTGATCCTGCCCTTCTACTCTGCTCTTGTTAGACCTCACTTGGAGTGTTGTGTGCAGTTCTGGTGTCCTCAACATAAAAAGAACATGGAAGTGTTGGAACAAGTCCAGAGGAGGGCCACAAAGATGATCAGGGGACTGGAGCATCTCCCATACGAAGACAGCCTGGGAACGTTTGGGCTATTCGTCCTGGAGAAGAGAAGGCTGCATGGAGACCTCCTAGCAGCCTTCCAGTATCTGAAGGGGGCCTGTTAGGGATGCTGGGGAGGGACACTTCTTTAGGGACTGTAGTGACAGGACAAGGGGTAACAGGTTCAAACTTAAACAGGAGAGGTTTANGGAGGGACTCTAGGGACTGTAGTGACAGGACAAGGAGTAATGGGTTCAAACTTAAACAGGAGAGGTTTAGATTGGCTATAAGGAAGAAATTCTTTCCTGTTAGAGTGGTGAGATGCTGGAATGGGTTGGCCAGGGAGGTCGTGAGTGCTCCATCCCTGGCAGTATTCATTGCTAGGTTGGACGAAGCCTTGGGTGGCATGGTTCAGTGTGGGGTGCTTATGGCAGGGGGGTTGGAACTAGATGATCTTAAGATCCTTTCCAACCCTAACTATTCTATGATTCTATGATCTTTACAGTGGTAATTCTGAGACCACGTAACTAGAAGTCAGTACTGTACTACTAACCTAAGTGAATTCCCCTTCCACGGAATTCATCCTGACAGCTGTTCCTCCCCACCCCCAACTTTTTGTCTTTTTTTAATGTATAGCCAAAGGCAAGCTTCTATGTATACACATGAGTCTTGTCTTTGGGGGCCCCAGTGCCTATAAAATTCTTTTCCTTTGTGCACAAAGAGCATATTATTGGGGTTCTCTTAGTACAGAGAACTCATCTGCTCTGCTAAACAGCACAAATTCGGCACACACACACCCCCCAAGAAAACAAAATCCCACAAATTTTGTCAGTAGAAGTTAAATGAAATTTCATAGCATGTTTTTTTCAAACAACGTGAATGTGCTGAAAACAATAGAAAAATAAAGTGAAATGTTGACAAAGATAATAAAGAACATGTAAGATTCACTTCACCCAAACACACCTTAGATTACTTAGACTACTTCCTCAAAATACAGGATATACTGGTGATACATGAACTGGGAGACAGCTAAGCAGCCCCAGATGTTTACAAAACAGTAACTTCATGCATATACACCTTACCAGTTTTGGTTCACTGTGAATCACTATCTCTAGCTGATTTTGCCAAATTGTTTTCCAGTTTCTACTTGAAGAAACTCTTACTAGAGACCATTATATTTAATTCATAGCTACATAATACATGAATAAAGAGTGCTGAGTTAGGAGGTAATTAACTATGCCTATTGAAAACTCATAGTTGAAGAACCAGAGAGGGAAAAATGCATGAATCAATGAAGCAGCACAGAGAATACAAGTAGAACATTAGCTATTAAACAAAGCATGAGATTACACAGTGCAGGACTAGAATGTGTACCAAAGATCAAAATCAGGCTGAGGAATTTCACTGCACAGATCTGGTAGTATGGTGTATTTCCCTGACTGCATTCAGAAAACAAACCGGAAAGGGTCAATCATGTTGGTACGGTACAAGAAATTATTATTGTTAATCAACATATCCAC
The DNA here is from genome assembly GCA_002631895.1 of Agapornis roseicollis. Taxonomy (NCBI): domain Eukaryota; kingdom Metazoa; phylum Chordata; class Aves; order Psittaciformes; family Psittacidae; genus Agapornis; species Agapornis roseicollis. The sequence goes on from NDXB01005373.1 coordinate 57,439, forward strand.
ACCCTGACATTAATGCAAGCAATCACATCTCACTCCTTCAAATGTCTTTCAAAGCCCCTTTTCAGAAGTTTTGCTTTCGACTGAGAATATGAAACATTTATTAGTTGGGGACTTTACAAACATAGTAATTTTCATCTGTTGCCCATTGATTTTTTTCAACCACTTAAGCGGGTGTATTCAGCTCCATTAGATGTGTTCTCTTCTACTGATCTCTGGAGGCCATGAAGTTAGGAGGGTAAAAAAATTGCTCTTTTACTTTGTCATTCAAATTTATTTAACAACAGGCTTTTACATGATTTTTCTTGCTGTTTCATCTAACTCTAATGGCTATTTTCGTGTTTTACTGGGGGGAAGAATGGTTAAAAATAGCACTAGAAGGAACGGCAAATATTGGGAGAGAGGAAGGAAACTAATAATTTAACATGAATGCAAGTAAGTCATAAAAATGCATACAGCTGCAAATACTATGTCCACCATGCTAACGGTACCAGTAATTGAACACTGCATGGCAAAAAAGTAATAGATTCCCAGGCCTGACTCATGATCATTTAATCCAACTGCATGCATACTTCAGACCAGAGATCCTGCAATTAATTCCTGCATCTACACTACTCCTTTTACTTGAGCTCTAAAGAACAAAAAGGTTCATTATGGAAAACCAGAAACTTTGTTTTGTTTTGTTTTGTTTTTTATCTAAATGTTGCATGTGAGATAGAATTTCTTTCATCAGCTTCTCACTATCAATCAGGCTTATGGTCACTTTTACAGCATGACTGCGTAAGAATCAGATTTATCATATATTTCGGGACAAATTATTCTTCATAAAGATGAAAAATACACAACATATTAAACATGCTGGAAGGATTATAGGATTATTTGTCAAAAATTAAGTCAGCAAATTTGTAAATTTCTATCAAAGCAAACGCAAACCAGTAAAAATGTCCATACATTTCATTTTTACTGGATTCTGTTTCAATTAAAACTTTCCTAGCAAATTTAGCACACAGGAGTTTAACTTGTCAGCTAACAGCAAGTTTTCACTTATGAAAGTGCACCCTCACCAACAGAATTCTTTGTATTATGGAAATTGTATCATTTTTTGGTGTATTTTGAAGTTAACTCAATTCCACAGAATTGCTAAAATGGAGACGTATGCACTTACTTCATGGAAAAGAAATTTTTCAATCACCAAAGCTAATATAGACTGGATATAAAGAAGAAATTCTTTACTGTAAGGGTGATGAGGCACTGGAATGTGTTGCCCAAGGAAGTTGTGAGTGCTCCATCCCTGGCAGTGTTCAAGGCTAGGTTGGGCAAAGAGGAGATTCAGAGCAGCCCTGCATAGAAGGACTTGGGGGTGGTCATAGATGAGAAAATGAACATGAGCCGACTGCAGCGTACGCTCACAGCCCAGAAAGCCAACTGTATCCTGGGCTGCATCAAAAGAAGCGTGACCAGTAGGTCAAAGGAGGTGATCCTGCCCTTCTACTCTGCTCTCGTGAGACCTCACCTGGAGTATTGTGTGTAGTTCTGGTGTCCTCAACATAAAAAGAACATGGAAGCGTTGGAACAAGTCCAGAGGAGGGCCACAAGGATGATCAGGGGACTGGAGCATCTCCCGTATGAAGACAGGCTGAGAAAGTTGGGGCTGTTCGTCCTGGAGAAGAGAAGGCTGCATGTAGACCTCCTAGCAGCCTTCCAGTATCTGAAGGGGGCCTGTTAGGGATGCTGGGGAGGGACACTTCTTGAGGGACTGTAGTGACAGGACAAGGGGTAACAGGTTCAAACTTAAACAGGAGAGGTTTAGATTGGCTATAAGGAAGGAATTCTTTCCTGTTAGGGTGGTGAGATGCTGGAATGGGTTGGCCAGGGAGGTTGTGAGTGCTCCATCCCTGGCGGTATTCATTGCTAGGTTGGACGAAGCCTTGGGTGGCATGGTTTAGTGTGGGGTGCTTATGGCAGAGGGGTTGGAACTAGATGATCTTAAGGTCCTTTCCAATCCTAACTATTCTGTGATTCTATGATTCTATGATCTTAAGGTCTCTTCCAACCCTAACTCTTTTATGAAGACTAGTAAACATCAAAGCATGAGCATACTCTATGCATTTGCCCTTTGCTTTACTCCGTTTTCTTCAATCTCACTGTCATCTGTAGAATAGAAATACCTGCTGAGAACAAATGATGCATGCCAGCAAACAAACTGGATCACAGTGATGACTATTTGAGTCCTTTAAGCTTAAAAGAAAAAAATCCTTTTGAGTGGCAGGAGAGAAAGAGACAGGGCAGCTTAACCTCAGAAAGTGCAGCAAGGCCCTGAACCTAAAGGGTTCACACAGTTACTGTCATATCAGAGTGTGTTGAATTTATGCGCATATTCAAATTTTCATTCACAATATATGCATACACACACACATACATATATGCCTCCTCTTTTTAGTGAATATTTTGAATTCAGACACATTTGTCAAAAGCCAACAATTATATTTAACTTTGTCACTGAGTCTGCATAAGAACTACCAGATGCATAAAAAGCAAGTCTCTGTCATCATTGTGTTATGCTGAAAATCATGCAACATCCCTTTAAAGATGAAAAGTTTTGAAAAAAAAAAAATCTAGCATAAACTAATGGAAAATAGAAAACAAGCATACGATCATTAATTCACAGAAAAAATAAACAGAAGCAAGTGTACATTCCTAACTTCAGTGACTCGCAATATATCAACATCTACTACACAACTAAAATCACACTGATTCATACAAAGATTGGGTTTTTACCCTTAATCACAGTTGCTCAAGATTTGTCTTCAAAACTGAAGGATTCTTTCATTCCTTTCTAAGATTATAGTTGTAACAAAAGTTTGATTTTGTAAGGTTTTTTCCTGGTGTCTGAAAAATAAATAACAGCAGAAATACAAGCACATGTTGCATGGTACTTACAGGAGACAAAATGATGAGATTTTCCTAAAGATATCAGAAAAATGTGCAAAAACATAGTAAAATCCAGGATTTATGTTAATTTTGTACCCAGGATAAGCCCAGGTGTTGTACCAGACCCTTTGACTAGAACTTACCACACAAGATTAGATACAGCAAGATACCAAAAAATACTTACTCAAATTATTACATGAGAGTGATGGTTCTTACATAAAGTATTTCATATAGTTACAGCAGGGTGCAGATATGTTCCTCAAAGTCAAAGCATCACTTAAATCCAGTCTTCAGCAGCCCTGTAACCACAGGCCACAGAGACAGAGAAATTCAAGCACAACTTTTTTAAATATTCATGTATTTATAAAAATAATCCAATGTTCTGAAAGTTGAAAGCCCAGGAATCTTCTCTAATGCCAGCTGCACTTACAGCACAGATTTTGAGAAATCACGGATTTCTAGGTACTAGCTATCATGCACCTCCCAAGAGGCAAAGTATAAACTAGACAGAGAAGCAGAATGGCATACTTGAAGGACTGTAAATGCAAGCAGCTTGTATGATTTGCCTTTGAGGCTTAATGGAACTGCAGCTCTCTTAACTGCCTAGAAAATCCTAATTACCTGTTCCTGGGAATGTGCTTAAGAGACAGAGCCTGGCTGGACCCTCAGACTTTAGAAACAAACTCACCCACTGACTAAACTGTGACATGGTCCAGTATCAAGCACTTAGTCAAAAGCACCTTGACTTCAAATAAGTACATTTTGAGTGGCATTACCTGCAGCAAACAACAGAACCTCTTTCCTGATACAGAAAAATGCAAGAGTAACACACTCCTTGTAGCTCCCAAAGGAAGTGAATGGTATGGTACACTGCACGCTTGCAAGGTAGCAGATAGACAACATTGGTACACCTTTGATTCATCCTGTTTGTTAATAAAGCATAACCTGATGTTCAAGTTACCACTCTATTTTCTAACCAGTTAATAGAGATCTCCAACATTAAAATTCTCTGGCTAGCAAGAACATTGTAGATTTATCACAGTAAGAGAACTTGTTCTTCTTACTTTGCTTTCATTTTCTTGGTAGAGTGTACGAATACAACAAGGGGGGGGCAGCAGAAGAATTCTTTGCTGTTTCAAGTTATTGATCAGAACTAAGCATGGCTCAATATGATTCAGTCTCAAAATCATGCATTATTTTGAATGGCTGATGAAGTTCTCTATAGAAGAAAATAATCAGTAATTGCATGACATCATACCTTAACTCCAATCTTATTTCCCCTTTTGCCTTCAACCACACAGCATTCAAGACTGTAACAGTACCCCTTCTAATATTTACTCATTACTACAGCAATGTCTAGACCACTCTGTATCATTTACAACTGTAATGAAGTTCTAACAGTATTGCTAGTTAAATTATTCAAAGAAGATTACTGCAATTGTTCATTTTGTTTCCATTGCAGTGTTTCTCTTCCACATTAATCACGCACATCGTACAAATGGAAATACTTTCATTAAAGTTCATTAGTAAACCAGGGTCTCTGTCACTTGCATCCTTACAGGTTGACTGCTCTCTCTTAAGGAGTCACTAGTCTCCCTGTGTATCTTACCTGGTACCCTTTAAAAACTGTCAAGAGCATGAACACAGACCAGTTACAACTACAGGAAACAGGAAAACCTTCTCTCATATCCTCCAGCCAACAGCTCTTTTACAAAAACTGGTCAGTTGGCCTCATTCTTTTTTCTTCACTGCAAGACAAGAATACATAATACCTTACTATTGGACAGGAAGGAAATTCCTTCATCCAAGTTAAAGCCTGGTCTACACACAGATTTTGCTCAACTGTAACTCACATACAAATAGAGTAAAAAAAAACCTCAGGCCTTAATACAAGTTTATCTTCACAACCTAACACCAGCACAAACAGAGAAGAATGCCAAGACCCTGCCTGCAAATATATTTATAGTTGTCATTTTATCCACAGGACAATAGTGCTACCTAAGGAAGGATGATGTACCTCAAGCACGCTTGTTCAGTAGAAGTAATAACACGACATGGAGATACGCAGAACCTTTTGTTCCTCTTCAATATAAACACAGCTACTACTTAAACACATCCAAAAAAACAATTTCTGCATTCATCCTAACACAGTAGTCTTCAGCCACCACCGAAATTAGGTAACTTTCAACAGTCCTAGATTAGGGCTGGGTTTAGAGAGCTTTGCACTCCATAGAATTCCTTGCTCCTTCAACAAACAAGGAGATTCGGGTATCTTTATTGCTAAAAACTGGAAATGTGCCTACATTTTCCTACTAAGACACACTACAATTTCTGTCTTGACTCTTTTATTCTCTTGATTGATGATGCCTCCAGAGAGACTCTTTCCAGAAAACTACACCAAATACAGTCTCTCCTATAGACACACCAAAGGACTCGTGTAAGCTGCTTATGCAAATGACTAAACTGGAGACAGCTCTACACAGACCACTAGTATCAGTTATAAACTGGAATGCAGAAAAGTAAGACACAATAGGAGCCCTTCTGTTTTCATGACATATGGTTTAAACTACTCCAGTATTTTCCACCAGCCTCTAATTTAGTAGACAATCTTACAGCCAAACTGTCTCATCAAAACTTATTATTGTTCCTGCATGTCTTCTCACTAAATATTGGCAAGTCCCAATTGCACTGTAAATGATTTCACAGAAGATTTTTTAAAAATGTTGAGACTCAAAGTGATCCAATATTGAATCCCAGAGGCCTGGGGGGTTTTAACCCAATACACAACACTAGAAGATTCATCAACCACATATGAACAGAATAAAAAAAAAATGGAAGTTGTATTCGTTTTAATAGTGTTTTAACTTGAAACTTGAAACCACTCACTAAACTGGTAATTTCTCATAACCCCACAAAAGACAAGCAATTTCCAAGTGTGACCATTCAGCATACAAAACAATTTACTGTTCCTGTAGCAACATACCCACATTTCTAGACCTCTATGTTTATTTCAACTGTGGATCCTAACACCACACAAGTGCACTTTCTCACATATATGTAGTGTTGTAGTAACATCACTCCCACAGAAGGCAACAGAAAGATTCAGTACTGAAAACAGTTTCACTGGTGTCATCAATGCATTTAGTGTACATGTGTACAGCCCGACCTCTTTCTGCTTTCTAGGTGCTACATCATGAAATAGTAATTATCAACACACTGATCATTATGCATACACATGCTTGCAGTACATGTGCATGTGAGCATAGTTCTGGTGAAACAATAATTTGAAGGTTACCATCTCATACAACAGTGAACATGGCTATCATTAGCAGGAAATTGCTTAATGCCGGTCATATTTCTTTTTGTCCTTAGGTGCAGGCTTTGTTAGCTGTTAGTTTTATACCAGAGTGCCTTCTAGTGGTCACGGAGCTACAAACCTCACCTTAAAATAGAGATCCTACTATGTAACAAGCAACTATTTAGGAAATTAATCTACATAAAAATACACTTATAGATGCCCTATTGGAAATGTCTGTTGTATGACAGAGCCCCAGTTCTCCATGGTAATGCTGTTTATAAAAACAGAAATGTAATTTAGGAATGGAAAAATATTACTTACCACATAAGTGAAGAAACAACTGCTACAGACTGCCCAATTTTGGGAATATACTTGACCTGGATCGCAGGTTTACACCAAATGGTAAAAACAGCAACGTCATGAGTTAATTTCATTGAACAGTTCTATCAGTATTTATCAGAGTGATTTTAGACATATGAGCCACACATGCAAAGTTTAAATACTGACCCATTTAAAAAAAAAAAAAAAAAAAAAAAAAAAAAAAGAACAGTTCTATCAGTATTTATCAGAGTGATTCTAGACATATGAGCCAAACATGCAAAGTTTAAATACTGACCCATATAAAAAAAAAAAAAAAAAAAAAAAAAGGTACAGAACTGTACGTTTGGATCTGCTTAGGAATAGCTTTCAGCAGCTACCTATAACCACAGCTGCTCAACATCTGGTAGACCAACACCACTGCATTGAACCCAACCAGGCAAATTTTAGATCAAAAAACCTCTACTGATAGGGTACATGTGTAATACTGGCTATTCATCTTATCTAAACATCCACCTGAACTCCCGGTCGTTTAGGTCTTCCCTAGGAAAAGGAAGTGTGAAGCAGTGAATGGATACTGTCGGCTCCTACTCAGAAACGCAGTGCAGGCAGATGCTCATCGAGGAGGCGATAACCACAGGCCAGCACACCCTGCTGGCACTAACAAGTCCACCCTGTGACGCGTCGCGCACACTACACAATGAGATTGCTCCTCCCCTACCGCGCTCCCCTCAGTGCAGGGGCGCAGACACATGGCGGGTGTCCGGTCTCCCTGCGGCCTCACACGTCCCACCACAGCGCGCGCCCGCGGCCAAGAACCTTCTGGAAGGTGCTGGCGGCTGTCCCAGCGCCCGCTGCCCCCAACATGCACTTGCGAGGGGCCGCGCCCTCAGCCAGCCCCGGGCACAGCGGCGCCTCCGGTGACGCTGCCTCTTCGGCCGCCGCAGGTCCGCGGAGCTCCTCGAGCAGCGGTGCCCGGAACGGAACGGAGCACGTTCACTTCACGCCGAGCCGCAGCAGCCGCACCCGGCAAGCCCCGCTTGTGAGTCCCGGTCCGGCAGCACTCGTCCCGGAAACTCTGCTCTGTGTCCATGCGGCAGCAGCGGCGTGCAGCAGAGTAAGTCCTGAGGGACTTGACTGCACGCTGCTCTGTAGCACTGCAGAGGTGACAATGCCGTGTCTCATATGGGGCAGCAGAAACCCAGTGCTGTCCTCCTTTAAAGACGTTTTCACAGGCTAGGTCATCATGCCTGCATTGGAATCCTAGGGTTACACTGTGTGATAAATAATTTAGTCCAAACAGGATTTCAGATAAAGTATCCAATATATTAATTGAATAGAGGCAAGCAAACAGCGCTGGGTGCGTGGGGAGTCTCTGCTCCACCCAACACGCACCCACACAATTCCTGCCTTTTGTTTAAATCTTTTGTGCTAATACATATTCATAAATGGACGTATCTTCCTTAGCACCTTCTAGAATCTTTTCGACTTCTGTCCAGGGCTCATTGGAGTATGCATCAGGACGCCATGGTAAGCATTGGCCCCTGCACATTCTGCACGAATCAAAGGAGGAGCCAAGAGAGACTGACAAGATGCAGGAAATAATAATCCACAAGGCTTAAAAACGTTTACACAATTTTGTGCAAGATATCGATATAATTGCTGAAGAAATCAACCAGGCAGGGAAAGCAATAACAAGACCGATATAGATGAAAAGTAATCACTATGTACATATTATCCTGTTTCCTTCAAGTTTGTGGCTATATAAGGACAAACAGGATAATCAAAGATTCCATGTTCTTAACAGGGTTACATTTCATCATGTAGTATTGCTTTACATTGACACAAATCAGATGAGCATATTTCACACACTGTCTGCTCTCTTCTGTTTCAGTGGTATTTGTGTGCATAGGGCTGGCCTGGACCTCAGCAACATCTTGCAGGAGCTTGATACCTGGGAATAAAGGGTTAACATTGTGCCTGCTTACTTAAGCTGTCAATGTGCTTAGTGAAGCAGAACTGTAGGAGTTAAAGTTCGTAGAATGGTGAAGCAGAAATGTAGGAGTTACAGCTGCCAGGCAGAATTGTAGATAAGATTAATAACTTAATATGTAAGACCTTCTTGTTTAAATAGTATCCATAGAAAGAAAAGGAACAAAAGATAACCAGAATAACAACATTTGCAAACTTGACAAGATTCTGCTTTAAGATACATAAAATAGGCTTGTACCGAACCTGAGGTTTGGATAGGAGCAGAAACCCTATTTAGTCTGCGTGAAAGCAAGAGGTTACTCACGGTGATGAAGACGAGCTACAGGCCTTCATCCTCTCGACCCCCTAATGACCACCTCCAGGAGACACTGCACAAGTGCATCAATGGGACGAATGGCAGAAAACTAATTATAATACTAGACCAGAATAGGTTTTGCATATGTATTAGACATGAAGCAATCTCATGTTTATGTAATCATTATATGTAATATAAACAAGTTGAGTGGCAAAAGGTGTGCATGCCTTTGGAGAGGCTATCCCCTATGTGCCTCAGCGCTGAATGAAGCATACCTACTTTACAACCTTAACGAGTTGTGGAATCTATCTACGTATCAAGCTGAACCATTTTTATCACCTGGTTTATTCTCCACAGCTAGTCCTCTCTCCTCTAGAAAGCTCTTCCTAGTGAATGCATAAATTCAAGAGGCATTCAGTGCATAAAGGTTCCTGCATCCCTGTCTTGACATACATAGTTATGCATGTATGACAATACTTAACATTTTCAGGTGAGCTTTGATTAGTATACAAAACAGGGGAGATGTCTGATACATGACCATACCTGTGACACCATTTTGTACAATCCATCCTGTTAATGAGAATTACCTTTTCACTCTACAATAATCTGTGTCCTGGTGGACATAGATTAATTATCGCTCATGTAATGGGATATTATATATCCAGTTATAAGTCCCTTCTAGGTAGAAAAATGATGCCAGTATGAGCATACCAACACCTGAGCCAGTGCTTTAGTAATAGAAGTATAATTCTTCAATCTGTTTTAGGTTTTTCTCTTTCTCTCAATATATTTTTGTAGTCTATAGTGTAATACTTATTTCTTATGTCAAGGAACAGAAGCCAATCTTAGCAGCTCAGGGAGCTTGAATGGTTGTATTGAACATGATTTATAAGACATTTCTCAAAGGTTCTCTGTGACAGATGGAAGGATAGGAGGTGCCCAACACATAACGAGTCATTATATATTCTTCCATTCCCACCTCTTTGTTGGTGCCAAATAGTTCAACCAGACACATGAGCTGTTTGTAAAAAGTTCCCATTTGCAATACAGGAGAACATCAGTTGCCATATTTAGCATATCAGTGAGGAGAACAGACGAGTGATGTTTTTAAAATACTTTAAAGTTAAAACAGGAGTATTATGTATTTTTCCTTTTTTCTGCCTTCAGTTTTACTAGAAATTTTTCCTTCTATGTGCTGGTTATGACTTTTAGCTTTTCCCAGAGGTTCTTTGCTAGACTAAGAAGTTTGTCTTCTATAACCTTTCTAATCTTCTTGTGAGCTCCTGCTCTTTAATCTAGAAAAAGTTTGTAGTAGATCCATTCCATTTTACAAACAGTTTTGTAGAAATAAGATTTGTAGGATCAGTTATTTTGTAAAAATGCTAATTCCTTAATCTATACTGTATGTGAATCATCAAGAGACAGTTTTGCCTCTTTCATGATGTCATTGTTGATATATTTGATGTCAGTAAAGACATTTTTTTACTAATGCCAGCTCTCAAGGGAGGGAGTTCTTAATTTAAATAGATACCCTGCCAACACATTGTTGGGATTGACTTCTGTTTGATACTTTATGTAATGGTAAACATGCAAGAACAAGGCACTATTGTTATAGATCACACTCTGGCAGTAGAGACTTTTGAAGAGTGTAGTAGTATCTTGGGAACATTCCACTTCAAATCCAAACCTGTTTTCTGAAAATGTTTGTTCTCTGAGTTGATTCAAACACATATGGAACCTTTGCTGCATCATCATTCTCTGCACTGCTGCTGGAGTGTTCAAATGGCCGAAGCGCAGAAAACAACCAGCAAAAGGAGCTGTTTAGAGCTAGTGTATACCTGTTAGTACAGAGACAATGCCAGACACTGGCAACTGAAATCTTAAACACTTCGAAATCGTGAGATTGACTTTGTGACTTCAGTGTTTCTTAAAATGGTACCTAACAGTTCTTTGGCATCTTAGTTTTGGTACTTTAGAGATGTAAAAGACAATATCCTGCTGTTTGCCCACAGTCAGTGCAGATTAGGTTATATTCTAAAAAGAGGTCATGCAGATTGATGGTTTGCCTTACTGGCCTGGGAGTGACAAGAAATTGTCAGGTAAGAGAAGGAAAAAATGAACCTTCCCTGAGAGCAGCAGCTTTCATTGACTGGAACAGACCCCTGCACCTCACCTGCAGGTGAGCATGAAAGGGCCAGGCAGTGAGGACGGAGCCTGCAGCGTGAGGGTGGACTGGAAAGGCCTGGTGAACACAGGGTGTGGGACACAGAAGGGCACTGAAGGGGCAGGGCAGAAAAAGCCTTTTCTTATCCACCTTATGTACACATAAGTTTGTATTTCTTATTAATGAGAAAAAAGGTGTTAACTAAGGAGGAGTCTGTGCTACAGAATGCAATGGCAAGAAGAAATCATGCATTGCCAAAGTGCTAATTTCACTACGTTTTACCCAAGTGATTGAATTTTCTTTTCAATTCCAGAGAGCTCGTACTTGTGGTTTTTTATTATATTCATGCAAAATGTTTGTAATTTAACAAAGCAGTTTCCTGACAAGGGTTCTTTGAAGAAGAATTACTGTCAAATCCTACCAGACATTTTCATATTTGCTGGACTTCCACGATGGGGCTACAGAACTGATGGACAGAGGTAGAGCAGTTGATGTCATCTGCCTGGACTTGTGCAAAGCATTCAACACTGTCCCACATGACATCCTTGTCTCTAAATTGGAGAGACATCAATTTGATAGGTAGGGCACTCGATAGATAAAAAACTGGCTGGATGGCCGCATGCAAAGAGTTGTGGTCAATGGCTCAGTGTCAGGCTGGAGGCCAGTGACAAGTGGTGTCCCTCAGGGATGGGTGTTGGGACCAGTCTTGTTCAACATCTTTGTCGCTGACATGGACACTGGGATTGAGTGCGCCCTCAGCAAGTTTGCCGATGACACCAAGCTGTGTGGTTCAGTGGATACGCTGGAGGGAAGGAATGCCATCCAGAGGGACCCTGACACGTTTGTGAGGTGGGTTGATGCCAACCTCATGAAGTTTAACCATGCCAAGTGCAATGTCCCACACCTGGGTCGGAGCAATCCCAGGCACAGCTACAGGTTGGACAGAGAGGAAATTCAAAGCAGCCCTGCAGAGAAGGACTTGGGGGTGATGGCCGATGAGAACATCAACATGAGCCTACTGCAGTGTGCGCTTGCAGCCCAGAAAGCAACGGTATCCTGAGCTGCATCAAAAGGAACGTGACCAGCAGGGCAAAGGAGGTGATTCTGCCCTTCTACTCTGCTCTCATGAGACCTCACTTGGAGTATTGTGTGCAGTCCTGGTGTCCTCAACATAAAAAGGACATGGAAGTGTTGGAACAAGTCCAGAGGAGGGCCACGAGGATAATCAGGGGACTGGAGCCCTTTGCATATGAAGGTTGGGGCTGTTCAACCTGGAGAAGGCTGCATGGAGACCTCCTAGCAGCCTTCCAGTATCTGAAGGGGGCCTGTTAGGGATGCTGGGGAGGGACTCTTCATTAGGGACTGTAGTGACAGGACTAGGGGTAATGAGTTCAAACTTAAACAGGGGAAGTTTAGATTGAATAAAACAAAGAAATTCTTTCCTGTTAGGGTGTGAGGCACTGGAATGAATTGCCCAGGGATGTTATGAGTGCTCCATCCCTGGCAGTGTTCAAGGTGAGGTTGGACGAAGCCTTGGGTGACATGGTTTAGTTTGAGGCTTTCCTGCTTATGGCAGGGGTGTTGGAACTAGATGATCTTAAGGTCCTTTCCAACCCTAACTATTCTATGATTCTATATGCCCTGCATATGTGGATAGTACTTTGAGCTACATGCCATGATGAGGCAGATGGAAAAAA
>NDXB01005374.1:0-35321 GCA_002631895.1 Agapornis roseicollis
TTAAGTCAAAACACCAGCTACTAAAGAGAAGAAAAACTGACTGCAACTGCTGAACCCAGGGCACCCTGCTTCAACATTTCTGAATCATTTTGAAGATTAATATTGCAGTAAGATTACAGACTTCTTATGAGAGGGGTGTATCCCAGAGAACTGATAATCTCACCCCAGAAACAGTTAATCATCGATAATTTGTACATACTATTATTATTTACATTTATTGCAGTGATGATGCATGGAAACAAACAAGAATAGTGCCTGATTGTACTAGACAAAGAAACAAATGCCAAGAAGGGTATAGGTTTTGCATCCAGCAGATTTCAGTCTGGATGAAATACATGTATGGGAAATTAATGTTGTGTAAGCAGAGCTGGAAGCAAATGTGATGTTAATTCCATGTTTTTAAGCAGGATAGGAGGAAGAGATGAGGGAGGAGGTAAGAGCAGGATAGGAAGGAGAGGACTCCAAGATGTGGGAGCAGAGCCAGGGCTGTGGGGATTACCTTGGTTCCCAACTAGTGTGAGAGCAATAGAATTTCTCCCTGGGAGCCAGGCTTCAGCCCAGTAAAGCTGTGCACAAAGCCCATGGGGCTGCCAACACTACACTCATCTTTTTTTCAGGGAATGGGCACAGGGTAGGAAAGGATGCAAAAGTATTGTGTGTAGGTTGCTCAGTAATCACCTGAACAAATGTGGATTTCATGAACTGATCCTCAGCTTAGCCATTGCACAGATCTGTTTCCTCACCCCGCTCATGGGATTCATGCCAAATGAATCCATTTCTTCAGTTGTATTTACTGTTCCCTGGCAACCACCCACCTTGGAAAAATTAAATCCTGTGAAATGAGAAAGATTGGAGGGCTTTTTTTCTCTCTCTTCCTCCTTTTCCCTCCAGCGAGGCTTCCTATGCTTGCTTCCATGTACAGCAGGGCAGTCTGAATCTTAGTTATTTTTCTCAGATAACAGTTCTACAAATTGGTTTGGGGCATGTCAAATAAGCCTTTTATTTAAACTCAACAAAGCTTAATCATTTGAATAATTTTGATTTATAAAATTAAACGTGTGATTTTTTCCTTGCATTTTCTCAGCATGTTCATGCAGATGGTTTGTTTCAGCTAGGAAAATGAAATGAATTTTTAAAAGATGACTTCATTCAAATATTTTTCTAATATAACTGCATGGTAGAAAATTAAATGAAGGCTAAAATTAATGACAGAATATTAAACAATAAACAGCTTTTGTGAGCTATGTAAATCCGAATAATGATTATTTTTATTATATTTTAACAATGTGCCTAGGGAAAATATATATACACATTCATTGGGGAAAGTGTCCTGGAGAGTTCAAGGGGGTTAACTTGTAATGAAAACCCAAGTATTTTAGTGCACACTGTGTGTTTGTGCTCATGTGTGTGAAGGGAGGAATCATAGAATCATAAAATAGTTAGGGTCAGAAGAGACCTTAAGATAATCTAGTTCCAACCCCACTGCCATAAACAGGGACACCTCACACTAAACCATGTCACCCAAGGCTTCATCCAATCTGGCCTTGAACACTGCCAGGGATGGAGCACTCACGACCTCACTGGGCAACCCATTCCAGTGCCTCACCACCCTAATAGGAAAGAGTTTCTTTCTTATATCCAACCTAAACCTCTCCTGTTTAAGTTTGAACCCATTCCCCCTTGTCCTGTCACTACAGTCCCTAATGAAGAGCCCCTCCCCAGCAGCCCTATAGGCCCCCTTCAGATACTGGAAGGCTGCTAGGAGGTCTCCATGCAGTCTTCTCCAGGCTGAACAGATTCAACTCTCAGCCTGTCTCCATATGGCAGATGCTCCAGTCCCCCGATCATCCTCGTGGCCCTCCTCTGGACTTGTTCCAACAGTTCCATGTCCTTTTGATGTTGAGGACACCAGAACTGTATGCAATACTCCAGGTGAGGTCTCACAAGAGCAGAGTAGAGGGGCAGGATCACCTCCTTTGACCTGCTGGTCACGCTCCTTTTCATGCAGCCCAGGATACGGTTGGCTTTCTGGGCTGCGAGTGCACACTGCAGCCGGCTCATGTTCAGTTTCTCATCCACCACCACCACCAAGTCCTTCTCCACAGGGCTGCTCTCAATCTCTTCTCTGTCCAACCTGTAGCTGTGCCTGGGATTGCTCCCACCCAGGTGAAGGACCTTGCACTTGACATGGTTAAACTTCATGAGGTTGGCATCAGCCCACCTCACAAGCATGTCAAGGTCCCTCTGGATGGCATTCCTTCCCTCCAGCGTACCCACCCAACCACTCAGCTTGGTGTCATGGGCAAACTTGCTGAGGGCTCACTCAATCCCACTGTCCATGTCAGCAACAAAGATGTTCAACAAGACCAGTCCCAACACCAATCCCTGAGGGACACCACTCGTCACTGGCTTCCAGCCAGACACTAAGCCATTGACCACAACTCTTTGCGTGCAGCCATCCAGCTAGTTCTTTATCCACTGAGTGATCCAGCTGTCAAATTGATGTCTCTCCAATTTAGACACAAGGATGTCGTGTGGGACAGTGTCGAACGCTTTGCACAAGTCCAGGTAGATGACGTCAACTGCTCTACCCCTGTCCAGCAGTTCCGTAGCCCCATCGTAGAAGGCCACCCAATTAGTCAGGCAGGATTTCCCCCTAGTGAAGCCATGCTGGCTGCCACCAAGCACCTTGTTGTTTTTCATGTGCTTTAGCATGCCTTCCAGGAGAATCTGCTCCAAGATTTTGCCAGGCACAGAGGTGAGACTGACTGCTCTGTAGTTCTCCGGGTCATCCATTTTCCCCTTCTTGAAAATGGGGGTTATATTTCCCCTTTTCCAGTCTTTAGGATCTTCCCCTGATTGCTATGATCTCTCAAATATGATGGACAGTGGCTTAGCAACTTCACTCACCAGCTCCTTCAGGACCCGTGGATGGATTTCATCAGGTCCCATGGACTTGTGCACGTTCAGGTTCTTAAAATGGTCTCGAACCAGATCCTCTTCTACAGTGGGCCCAAGGTCTTCATTCTCACAGTCCCTGTGTCTCACTTCCAAGACTTGGTTGGTGCAGTCAGAGCCTTTCCTGTTGAAGACCAAGGCAAATAAGTCATTCAGAACCCCAGCCTTCTCCAAATCCTGCATAGCCAGTTACCCTTCTGAAAGGGGCCTGAGTTTTCCCTGTCTGTCTTTTATTTGCAATATACCTGTAGAATCCCTTCTTGTTATCTTTAACATCCCTAGCTAAGTTTAATTCTAAGTGGGCCTTAGCTTTCTTTACATGTTCCCTAGCTTCCTGGACAACATCCCTGTATTCATCCCAGGCCACCTGTCCTTGCTTCCACCTTTTATAAGCCTCTTTCTTCCTTTGAATTTTTCTCAGCAGCTTCTTCTCCATCCCAGGAGGTCTCCTGACCCTCCTGCTGCACTTCCTTGTAGTTGGGATGCAACACTCCAGAGCTTGTAGCAGGTGATCCTTGAATATCATCCAGCAATCTTGGGACCCCCTGCCCCCTAGGGCTATATCCCATAGAATTGCTTAATATGTTTTTTCTATTCCTCTTATTGGTACTTGAATGTTGTTTGTTGTCTATTATTATATATTTAACTTATTCTTGGGAGGTAGCCAACATACACATTTGAAGGAAGCTTCAGAAAGGAATTTAACTACATAAACAAAAAGATGGCAGCAGCATACATTAATTTAAAGAAAGCAAATTTAAACCTCAAAGGATTGGTGTATTAGATTATAAGTAGCAAATCTAAAGAGCTCAGAATTCCTTAATGACATTATATATTGAGGACACATTAACATTTTTCAATGCAGGAAGTTGGATCAGAAGTTTAGCAAGTAACCATCATGGCTGAATTACAAGCTCTTCAACTCCATAAAACTCAAACATAAAGTAGAAACAAAGTTTAGTTTATTAGAAATGAGTACAGGGTGATGGTCACATATGTAGGCATAAAATCAGAAAAACACAAAGTTTTCCACAGCTACCAAAGGACCTAAATTGTATTAAGGAAATATTATTTAATTCTAAGAGGACCAAAGCTCTGTTTATGGCACAAATGTGTTTTGTTCTTGCAACAGACAACTGTTAATACAAAGTGATACTTTGCACAACAGCATTTTGCCTTAAGCTTTGGATGATCTTAGATTTCCTTTTTTGGGCCAGGCTAAGCCTAAAACTGATGCATCTTCCTTTTGAAAGAAAATTCAAATTATGCCTCTAGTGGTTTGCTTTATTGTAACCTGAAAGGCAAATTATTCCCCTCACTTTTAATTTCTACTTCAGGTAGAATAATCTACTTCAGGTGGGAATAATCTGAAAAGCTTGAAATCACTGTCTTACATTGCAAAAAAAATGTATTCTACTAGAACAAAGATATCAAGGCCTGGATTAAGGAGCTCGGATTTTAATGTAGTCAAAATTAATTCTTTTTCTCGCACACAGCAGTAGTGTAATTGACATATGATTATATATCAGCCTTTGCCAAGAGTATTGCTAAGCACTTTAAGCCTGGCAAACTGTGTGTTACATTGCAATTGGTAGAAAAATCTATAATTTTCTCTTGGGGAAAGGCCAATCTTGTATCAAATCAAATGTTATACCATATTCCTTCCATCACAAAATTCCAGCTGCACACACTGGATGTGCTACTAAAAAGATGGATTTTATTTATCTGTAATAGAATTGAAAATTTATTTAAGGAAACAACAATAGTTTACAAAACTTGGCTTTCCAACTGTTACCATCTTTGGAGTTAGAAGATGCCCTTGGCTTCACCCCTGGATTTTAACTCAAGAGTTACAAAATTAATAATTGTAATTCATTATCAAAGGTTGTAGCAAGCCATATCTTGAGCCCCCAGAGCCTTTTCCCCTCACTGTCTTTGAGTTTAATATAAGCTTCCAGTTGTGCAGCCCAAATGTATATAGTCAAGACAGATTTTGGTTAAATACTTTTGTGATTATTTTGTTTACTCTAATGGGATACTTGGAATTATGAAAGCTTTTTCAGGAGGTGTGAACCACTGTACATAGTTATTGCTTATACAATATAGCACATTGTCAAATTATGTTTGTAATGTAAGATTATACATACACAAAAGAAATTGCTGAAATCTATTTGACTAGAAGCTAGTATTTTAAATAGTCAGTTTTACAATGTTATACACAAAATGTGCCAGTAGCCCTTCCTTCCAGAAGAAGGCATTAGCCATGTCAGCCAATAAGTCAGATATTGCTTCCCGGTAGTTTTTTCTGCAGGGAACAAATAGTTTTGCAACAGTTTGAGAAAGAATCTGTATAAAACCTTATGAAGTTATTATTTAATGCAAATTTTAACAAATACTAGAATAGAATCATAGAATCATACCCTTTGATTGCCCCTCACAGCTTTTCTGTCAGTGACTTTTTCACACTTTTCTCTTGTTAACATGGGTGTGATTTGAGGGTTTTCTGAGAGGTAAGCATTGTTCACCATCATGTTTACAGGCAGTCTGATTAAGCTTTTGTTATTTTGAATTCAGATCATAGAAAGACATTGTTTAAGTGAAGCAATAATTGTGAGTCTTTACCAATTTGGCAATGCATGCCTAGTGGGAGCTGCCTCCAATCTACAATTGAATAGCTGGGTACAATCTCATTCTCGGACATCTGAGCTGAAAATGCACTGCTGTTAGATGGACAGATTTGTTCTACAGAATGGCAAACTATATAACTGATACTAAATACAGGGATATTTCTGGGCTGCAGAAGCAAGAAGAGAGAGCCATAGGAGGGTACAGTTAATTACAAAAAACTAATTGACAGACCATTTCTGGCCTACATTTCTTGCAGAACTGAATTAGTTATTTTTCACTGATCAAAATAATTACCTAGCACTTATGTATATATTCAAAAGCAATTAATTTGCTGTCTCAGTAAAAAGAGAGAGCATTCAAGATGCCACAATACTTTGAATGGTAATCCCTTTTTTTTAAAGTAAATTAAACACTCTTTACTGTCAGTTGCAGTCCTTTAGGACAAATAATCTATGTCCTTTGTGCAGAAAAGTAATCAAAAATGCCTGCATAATGAAATACTAGTGCAAAAACTCTTCTGAGACAAAACTGGCAAAGCAATTCACTTTTAACCAAAGGATATCTTTTCCCAAAGTGCATCTACATTCTTATCATGATCAGAAGGTGTATTCAACTGTATAGAGTCCAGACTTACATGTTATTAAAAGAACAAGAATAAACCTTTTTTCTAGAAATTCTGCAAATGCTTAATTAGGATTGAAGTTATCTCTGGGATGACAGTACCTTTATATATATATATATATATATCCCAAATGACATTTATTATCAGAATCTCATGCATTTAAATGCAAGAAAAACTGGGGAGCAACCTAAGCTGTGAGTGCTGCAAAGGAAGTTCAGTAATGAATCCTGACAATGAGGCTCTAATCATCACTTTCATGGCAATTATGTAGTGTGCTGAGCAAGACTTCAACTCCTAGAGAAAGATGGACAATGAATACCAAATTTTGACCTGCCTTTTAAGACATTCTAAACTAGAATAATTTAATTGGGATCACATAATTACTCAAAAGGCAATCTCAAGTGCATTATCATCCTCCTGTGTCAGCCCTGCAAACCTTGTTATCCTGTTACAGTTTGTCAAAAAATTGTCACAGAAGACTGAATCTTACAGAGAATAATAACCCTACTGCTGCTTCTTCAAGCCTCAGATCTGAGTTCTGAAATAATGAGACGACTTTGCTGCTGGGAAGAACCATTTTCATTTGTTTGGGGTATTTTTTTAAGCTAGACCACCCAGCTACCCAGCTATATCTGTCATAACAGGGGTAGGTGTTTAAAAAAAGTATTTTAAACAGTGGAGTCTTCATGGGTTTTGTTCACTGATTTATTATGTGCTATTTGTAGAGGTGTCTAGTAGTCCCTTGCTTGCTAGGTTATATATATTACTAATGATCCCTTTCCATTTCTGTAGAAAAGAAAGGACATTGAAATAATAGTTTTTAGGATGACATATCATCTGTTTTTTACAGGAAGTTTACAAGTAGAATTTATTCTAATTTTCTTTTCCATATCAATTGAATCCACAATGAAATTTGGTAGTATACTGTGCTGCAATATACATCTCGGTGTTGCTGTTTATAACATTTCTTAGCAAAGGAAAAAGGCAGCAAATAAGCAATATGGACTAAATTACTTACTTACTTTGTTTTTCATGCTGACTCCCATAGCTTTTGAATCTACCAAAATGAAGGAAACTGAAGAAACAGCTAAGATTTTCAGATAAATTCTTCAACAAACTTAGCTTTTATATGCCAAAACCTAAGAGATAAGGCCTTCTGCTTGGATTGGAAGTTTACTGATCCACCAGGACACTGTCATTGCCACTGTCCTCAAAAGCAAATATTCGACTATCTTTCCTGCGTTTCTTTTTACTTGGTCACCATTCACTTCTCCAGGGACTGCTGTAGCCCTACCTAAGCTACTCCCTCCCCATTTCCATGGGCCACAGGCAACTGTGTTTTGTCTCTACAGATACTGTAAATGCTACCACTGCTCCCCAGCTAGAAATCATTATGCTCGCTTGAATTTTACCTGCAAAGTCATTGCTGTGCATTCTTTTGCCAGACCACTCAAAGTTCTGTATCATGTATGGTGTGGAATTCAGAAAGGAAAAGCATCAGCTTTCATTTTACCTAATTTTCTTTTTATGATGCTTTTGAAATCAGCCAAGAAAGAGACAAGCTATTGCTGACAGCTTGGGGTGCACAAAGGAGATCAATCTTAGCCAGATCAGTCACTGCTGCAAGTCCTCCCAGCAGCTCTCATATCTTTCTACTTGAAGTGCTTCCATTTGGAACTGCTATGCACAGATTTTCTTCTTCTACACTTAATCACTAATGACAATTTGCTGTCAGATTTTGAGGACCTCTAAATAAGAAAAGGGCAATTGAAAACCAACTGAATTACTGTGTTTAAAAAAATATTTCAGAGAGAACACCTTAAGTACTCAGCAAAAATTACAGATCAGGTTTAATTTAGTGATTGGGCAAAACCTTATGACCCATAACTGAGAGTGGACCCTTATTAATAAGTCTGATTCAGTATATATGCTAAGAGATGAGTGAAATGCATTAGTGGTACACAGTGCACTATGAGCAATAGAGCTGAATCTATCCTTGCTACATACACATCAAGAGAAATATCTGAGTGTACTTTTGTGACTTGATGTGATGGAGAAAACTTGACAAGTTAGGGGCAGAAGTGCTGGAGTATAAATAGCATGTGAGTTATGACAGCATTGTTGGTATGGTGAGGAGCTATTAGGACTTCCCAGATGTAGATGGGTTTATCATGCTTTGGAACGAACCATGGCTTCATCATTTTGTTTTCCAGGGAAGGGAAAGGAGGGGAAAATTAGTAGATTACATGTGTCTCTCATATGGATGCACTACAGAAAGAACCAGAAAATAACACTGTAAATAGGACATGCTACCAACGTAATATTTTTCTTATTATTCTGAGCACATAGGATTATGACTTATAATTAATTACCATGTGAATAATGTGATCAATGGAAATTAAACAACTTACATTACAATTTAAAAAAAAAAAAACAAAAAAAAACCAAAAAAAAAAACTCATTTTTTCCCCAGCCAATGCATGAAGAAAATAATTATTTAACATTTTGTAACATTTGGCGATATCTCACCCACAAGTATGAGGACTCTTTTTAATAAATCTCACTGATGTGACATTGATGCAGACAATCCTATGTTTTTACCTAAGCATCAGTAAAAGCTTGGGGATATTAATATCTAAACAGGGATGTGCAAAATCCTTGAAATTGCTGACAACTTTGAACTAATATTTTTTGATCAAATTAAGCATAAACCAAGATAGTTCCATGAAAAGTGGAACATTTTATGATATTCTATTTAAATGTATTCAAATAAGATTTAAAAAAAGACACACCCCCCAAAGAATAAACTAGTTTAAAAATATATTTTAATACTTTGACTCGAATATGTGAACTTTTTAATCTAAGCATATTTTTCACTGCAAAGTTAATTAACAAAATATTTCCTGGTTGCAGAAGTTTGGTCCATGTCAATTCACAAGCTTACACAATTACCAAATCCAATATGTCAACAAAAAAGGAAAACTTAAATAAAAGGCTGTTGCCTCTCATCCTCATCTCGTATTAAATACAGACTAATTAAAATCTCTATAACAGTAAGTTAGACTTCATTCCATGGAATAATCAGAGAAATTAAAATATTTTTTTTTCTTTCTTTCTTCTCTTTTGCTTTGTCTTCCATACCTGTTTGTACTCTGCATTCATTAAACATACAATATTAAACATACAATAACCTAGATTAAAACATGTATGAAAATAATCTTTTGGGGTTTGTCTTCAAAGGAGCTTTCTATTTTAACAGGTATAACTCAGTCCTCAATTGTTTTTAAGGTGTAATGTTAATAGCAGTAATTATATTCTCCTTTATTGACATTTTCTTAATTGTCACCCACAGTTATTTACATGTGAATACAAAAGCAGCATTATACTTACTTCTAAGCAGCTGTGTAACAGGACTAATTAAAACGGATGTGTTTGCTATAATGTTTGTTGCAGTGTTTACTGCATGAAAGTTATTAAAATATTCAATGCAACAACACAGAATTAATGTGATAATAAGCATATATATTTAACTTAATACGAGGCTACTCTCTGCCAAACTGAAAGTCCATAGTGACTGCATCATGATTTTGTGTATCTTCTTAACATTTTCAAATACTTCTCTGGATGTTGCCTACATCTGGAGGAATGTCATGAATAGACAAACCCAACTGCACCCTACTGGTGATGGCATCCTTCCCTAAAACCAGAAGTTTCCTTTATAATAGTTATGGAAAGACAATGACAGCATTCAGTGTTCAACAAAGTTACCAAGTCNCTCTCTGCCAAACTGAAAGTAGATTGAAAACTCCATAGTGACTGCATCATGATTTTGTGTATCTTCTTAACATTTTCAAATACTTCTCTGGATGTTGCCTACATCTGGAGGAATGTCATGAATAGACAAACCCAACTGCACCCTACTGGTGATGGCATCCTTCCCTAAAACCAGAAGTTTCCTTTATAATAGTTATGGAAAGACAATGACAGCATTCAGTGTTCAACAAAGTTACCAAGTCTGCCATCATAACCAAATGCAGAAAACTATACTTCAATAAATTCCTTGTTACAAATGCTCCAAATATAAACTCCTAGTGTGTGATCATTCTGATAGTACAAAGCATCAAACTAATTAACAGTAGCCTGCATGCAAATTATGTTGCTCATGTTAAAGAACTTTGCATAATGCCCCTATGATTAATAAAGCAATTACAATAGTAGTTGCATGTCATTAATAATAATTTTAATAACTTCTGCGTACTAAGTTTAGTTCATTTTTAAAGTCCTGAATCAGAATATTCCTTTGCATTATATTCGTCAAGACTTTGTATTGTTTCTTGGTTTTCATTTGCATATTTTTGTCGAACAATTCTTGCCATTTAATTTTGAAAGTTTTCTAACATTTCCCACTTTTTTAAAAGAAACAGTTACAGGACAAGGGATAGCAGGTCCAAACTTGATCAGGGGATGTTTAGATTAGATATAAGGAAGAAATTCTTTACTGTGAGGGTGATGAGGCACTGGAATGGGTTACCCAAGGAAGTTGTGAATGCTCCATCCCTGACAGTGTGCAAGGCTGCTCTGAACAGAGCCTTGGGTGACATGGTTTAATGTGAGGCGTCTCTGTCTGTGGTGGAGGGGCTGGAACTAGATGATCTTTAGGTCCTTTCCAATCCTAACTGCTCTATCGTTCTACGATTCTACAAGAATACTACCTTAGTATGAAAAAGTGAATAAAGAACAGGTATATCTTAATAATTCATTTATTCTAGCTTCTGAGATAATTTGCATTATGAATTTCTATCCAGTGTCTTTTTATGAGACAGAAATAGAGATAGTTCTGAGTTTAAACAAGAAGAAATGAAAATGCTTTTCATACGCCCATTCTCTTATGCACTCACAGTTTCATGCACAGGTAGCACTGCAATGAATTTGAACCATTGTTTACTGCTCACTGACATCCAGTACTGTACCTGTAAGGCTACCTTTTGCAGCACAAAGTGTGTTTTCCACAGTTATTTAGAAAGATATCAGGTAAGAGCCTTTCATTTAACTGCAGAATCCACTCTGTGCTCTGTGTATTAATGAGGCTATACAAATAATATACTGATAGCTTTAATTTACAAAATGTAACATAGATGCTGTCTTCAGAATGAGGCTGCCACTGCCTCCTATCCCATAGCTCCTCCTTTCGTGTGACCTATGGACCCTTCTCGAGATGAGAAGGAAAAGCTGAAGGTGTTGCACTAGAAATACTCTTTATAGGAAAAGGATGAATTCTTTATGGTTTGTTTTGCAAAGGCAGAATTAGTTTTAACACCTAATGAAGAGAGAACTTTTATCTTCAGTGCTTAGCACAGCACCAGAACATAGCCATCAAATGCAGGCCCTAGTCTGGAAAACACATCACTATCAGGCTTGAAGACTTGTTAACTCCATCTCTTGTTTTGGGTTGATCTGCTGGAGGTCAGGGCTGGGAGGTGACACTCAACAGGCTGGGGAGATAAACAGGTGAAAACTTCAGGAACTTCAATAAACCAAACACCTTGCAGCTGGAATGGAATAAGAGCATGGGGCAGTGTGAGATGGGGGCCAACTGCTCAAAAACCACTCTGCAGAAAAGGTCCAGGGAGCCCACACATTCATCAAGTTTAAGTTGAGCCCTGCAGCAAAGGCAGCCTCAGCACCCTGGGCTGTATTGGCAGTGATGGAGCTAGCATGTCTGTGGGAGTGATCCTTCCCCGCCACTGGCATTTGTAAGTCTACATCTGGAGTAGTATCTGTTTGCCGAAGAAAAAAGTGAGAAGGGGAGTACTTTGGTGTTCCAGGCAGAACCTCCCAGTGTGGCATCTGCTCTGCATACCATGCAAAGAGAGAGGCTTTGTCCCACTCCATTTCATTTCTTCATCACTGTGATGGTCTCTTCACATTGGTACAGCTCATCTGTACTGGACTTTTTTATATTGTCTTAGTTCCCACTCCAGCAAGTCTCACTCAAGGGTGTACCTCTGGAGAGCTTCTACAACCATTGCTATGGTTGTAGAAAATGTCTTTTTAACTAAACATTCAGAGCTGAATTGAATTCTTGTGATTCAGCAGTATATATGCATGACTATGCATATGTATAGGGCAGCCCAGATCCTACTCTGGTTTCTAAGAGCCATATACAAGTTTTTTGTCTTTTTCTTCTATTGGGAAGCTCCTTTCTTTGCCTTCCAAACCAAGATGGCTGACTTTTTCCCAAAACTTTCTGCAAAACGTTGTCTATCTCAGAGATTAGCTTGTTATATTGCTCTTCTTTGTCCAGTGTCCTTAAAGCCAAATGGTTTTAATTTAAAAATGTCACTATGCATCACAGTGGAAAAATGAGCAGTGGAAATGTTCAGCTCCAAGATGAGATTCTTCCTTTGCTGACCGATTTGTAAATTCATATCACTTACCATAGTTCCTAGCATATCTTTACATTGAATCAATATGGATATTTTGGATACTGAAGCACTTTGCAGCACTTCAATCTTGTTTTCCTTCCACAAAGATGACAACTTATACAGAGTTTGATATATATGTAACTCTTTTCCAGCTTGTTCTTTAACTCAGATAAGGCTATATACTTTTGATAGGGAACATTGCTGAAGAAACAGGCACAAAAAAAAGAACAGAAAAGAGAGCAGCTACATGTCACTCTTTTAAATGCAGTAATATTTCATCCCACCCCTTCACATGGTATTTCTAAGTAGCACAATCTTTCATCATGTTTTTTCTTACAGGAAAGTAATACTTGGATATTATTCCCTGCATTGCTCATTGTAAAAAATAATTAAGATTTCTCTCAACTGTAGTCTTAAAGGCTGCAATAATTGAGCTTTAAAAGGTCTATTTTAATACTGCTACAGGTAAACTACTATAGCATTTTTTGAAAGCTGCCCAACAAAATCTTTTTTTTTTCTTTTTTTTCAGTTGCCTCAAGGTAAGCTGGAGGTGTCCAAAATTGAGCAGACTCAGTTATATTTTATGTCAAATTCTAAGGTGTTAGGGTTTTTTTTGTTTGGTTTTTTTATTTTCTTTCTTTTGAAATTGCTTGTTGGAAGGTAAACAAAACCCCTGAACATTTTCAAAGAACAGAATTATGCTGGCTGAGCATTTTGAGTGAGGATATGGGTACATTTATGCCTGTACCTTGAATTGTCTCTCTCTCCACACACTTATGAAAAAAATTCATCTTTGTCTAAACTGACACATCTCTGGGCAGCTTTCCAGCTTTATAAAAACAACATTTTGATGAAATTTGACTTGCCAAAAATATTTGACTAACTCTGTTTTAAGGCAACTTTCTTGTCTTATACCAATGATCTGCTCTGTGTAAGCCTACCCAGGACCCATTTGAATAACCTTTGACAGATTAAAGCTCACAGAAGTGCAAAAGGTATTTTGGGTGTGGTAGAGAGGAAGGAAACGGTAAGGGCTGGGAGGATATAGAGACAGTGGGGTGCCTTCTGCTTTTACTGGCAGCCTGGCACAGCGGGTCTCTGCTGCCTGTCTGTGTCTCACGATGACACATGAGCTGGGCTTGCTGAGGAGCTAAACTTGAGAATAACACTGCTTGGCTCAAAGCATGAGATGAAAGTAGCTAGGTGTAGCACAACTGTCCCTTTCACAGCAAGGTCAATCACACTAGCATTCATTTACAAGGAAGAATTTTGGATTTTAACTTCTGCTGACTGATACAAATGCTTTCACTGTGGAATCAATGCCTAAGGAGTTCCTGAGTTCAGACCAAATGTTTGTTTCATCTAGGAACCTTTTATTTTTTCCATCCCTATTCCACCTCCATCACATGTTCCAATTTTTAAATTGCTGAAAGAGGAAAAAAAGGACCTTTTACAATGTCAATTATTTCCAAAGTCAAAAGTCTTGATATAGCAATAAGAATTGGATGTTTCCAACAGTTTCTTAATTTTGTTCAATAATGAGAAAAGAGACATACTGTTATTTCTGTGAATTTCTTGACATCTTAGTTTTTCTTCAGTCCAGTTTCTCGCCAGCTGAGCTTTGTAACTAAAACTGAGCCCTTCAGATTACCTATTCTTTTCCACTGCCTCAGACTTTATGTGCAGAAAACTGTTGCAAAACATTTACCCTTCACAGAGATGTCATTACTCCTTCCCAGATTGATTCCTATCACAAAATCAACAAAAATGCAAGAAGTGTTACAATTCAAGCTTTTCAGATGGTGGCAAAATACCACTGGAAAAAATCAAAGTGTAAAAGATGCCAGCCATCTGTTGTTTAAACCAACCAAAATGCATTTATTGTAATTTTTTCATAAGGACTGTGTCATTAGAAGCAAACACATGTACATTTGTTGGCAACAAAAGGCCTTTTTTAATTTTAATAGGATGAGGAAACATTTATCTTTCCTTTCACTGATGATACAGTATTTGGAAAAATACTCATTTTTATTAACAAAACCAGAAAGATTCTAAGTAATGAATCTAGCTAGAAACCACATTATACTGCCTTGTGTAGCTGACAAGATGTTCTAATATTATAAATTAGTCAGATGTTGGGTTATAAACAGAAATCTGCAGCACAGTCTTTCTTCCTGACTCACTCAATTTCTTCAAACATGATGTTGTCAGAAATTAGGGGACAAAGATGAAAGAAAAATGAGAACCAAGATGTGAAAAAGCCCTGAAAGAAAGGCTAAGAAATACAGTTATTTTAGGTCTTCCCTTACATGCATGTCAGCTCTAGTTTGGAAAAAAGAAGAAAAAATCTGATATTAAGAGATTTATTTATTAAGGTATAGCAACACTTCCAAAGCAAGTTCATCATTAAAATGCTAGAAATATTTTTTCAAGCATGGATTTGACTGATGTCAACAGTTAATAGCATAATAACATATATAATTATGTTTTCAATCAACAATAACAAGAATTTAAGTAGATAGTCAAGAAGCTGTTATTCTTTGGAAACTTATCTAAGTACATCAGAAGGATTTTTATGATACTTCTGAAGTTAGAAAATTCAGGAGTTCTAATCATACTGAAAATGAAAACAACTGTCGTGGTTTAACCACAGCCACACAGCTCGATCACTCACTCAACCCCCCCCACCCTTTCTTGCCCTCCCCTCCTTCCTCCCCACACCCAGAGGGACGGGGGAAGGAGAACCGAAGGGATGCAACTCCCACGGGTTGAGATAACAACAATCCAGTAACTAAGGTATAACACAAATCACTATTGCTATCACCAATAATAATAACGATAAGGAAAACAAGGGAAGAGGGTAAGATACCACCTGCCGAAAACGAGCCTGACCAGGAAGTTCCCTCTCCTTCCAGGTAACTCCCAGTTACCTTCCGGGCATGACGTGCTATGGTATGGAATACCTCCTTGATCAGTTTGGGTCCTGTCCCTCCTTCCTTCTGGCCTCCCCTCCTCCCCGGCAGAGCATGAGGCTCACAAAGTCATTGGTCAGGGTAAACATCGCTTAGCAACAACCAAAAACATCGGCCTTATCAGCCTTGTTCCCAGGTTAAGTCAAAACACCAGCTACTAAGGAGAAGAAAAACTGACTGCAACTGCTGAACCCAGGACAACAACTTATTAAAATATGGAAAAGAAGGACATATCATAATATATTGTAGATAAAACAATAGCATTCTTCTGAAATATCATTGCAAAAACCATCAGATTGATTAGTGTGTTATAATGGTACATAATTATAGAAAATTTATTCTTTAAATTATTGGTTTTCCCCTTGTTTTGGTATCACTATAGGAAATTGAGATGGTTTTAGTTCTTTAATTGTCTTTTCTCTTTTTTTTATTTTTCCTGGACAAGGATGTACTTATATGAAAGTGTAAAAAGTTCTGCATCATGGTGTTATTAAAGGCATTTGGAAACAAGACAAATTCTGCCTCTGGAAGCTGCCTTTCTTACAGTGATAATTTTAAAATTAATTTGAGCTTGTATTATGAAATTCTGGCTCCAGTGAAGGGAGAAGAATATTGTTATTGATGTAAATTGAACCAGGATGTCATCCATAAAGTAATTTCCTTCTTAACAGAGAAGCTGATTTAAATACAGAACTTATCACAAGCCCAGCTGAGCAACTAGAATCAAGAGCTATGGTAGAGAAAAAAAAAAATCTGAGTTACGATGTATTTGTCACCATGAGGGGAGGGAAGGGAGCCAGAATGGTTTACAAAGCCATAACAATAAAAGCCCACCACAGTAACATGTGCACTCTATACGCTGCCACAATATTTTTCAAAACTTTGATTACAATCTTAGTACCTACAAGTCCTTTGTAATTAGAAAAGTTAGGTGCTGCCATCACTGTCATTCTCTTAACATGACTGAAATGAATATTGAGCTGGTGATTAGTTGAAACACAAAGTAAGCTGTAGTCAGAATCTTTCTGGGTGTGAGAGCAAGTGGGATGCTAGTAAACAAGAGCTGCTGTTTCTTCTTGCCATAAGAAGATTATACCATTCCAATTACAACTTATGACCTCGGGTGCCCAGTGGCATGTACATCCTGTATCTTCCCTCTTGAACAACAGGGAACTTACTGTTAATGGCTGAGATGTGGGTCTGTACATATGGGGAGCTGGATATATTGTCTCCTGGGATAGGAGTTTTTCCACAGCCAAAATGATGGAAGGGGTAAGATTGTCTTCAGACTCTCGGAGTTGACAACTCACTTCATGCACTGTTTGTGCTGCTGCATCCCTCCAGCTTGTTGCCAATGGGTTGACACCATGTAGATTTCCATCATGTGGGTCACGTGTATCCCTGGTGTCGGACTTACAATAGATTGCCTGTAGAACAGCTAATTCCCTCAGGTACTGGAGGCCTTTCTCTAACATCCACTTGGCTGGGGGACGTATAACATCTTCCTTGTAGGGATATCTTTCTTTCACAGCTAACAATAGCCACCTTCAGAGGCTGAGGACTCGTTTCTTTTTCACAGTTGCTTTGTCAATTCCCCCTTCCCTAGCAAGTGATCCCAGTTGCTTGGCTTCCTTACCCTCTAGTTTGAGACTGTTGGCCCCATTGTCCCAGCATCAGAGCATCCAGGCTATGATGTGCTCACCTGGAAGATGGCTGAAAAATTCCTGCATATTCTGCGCCTCAGTCAAGGACAGGGATCAAGAAGTTACCTCTTGTTCTGCCTCTTCCTCTGTTCCTTGTATTGATTTCTGTCATTCTGGTGTTTCCCTCTCTAGTTCTGGTATTGAATCTTCTTCATCTTCTTTCGCTACAGAAGTCACTTCTCATTTCCATCTTCTCTTACATATAGGGACAACTGATGGCAACACAGATTAGTCCTTTGGTTCAGCTGCTGTAAATGCTATCTGAGGTTGGAGTGGCTGCACTGTCTTTCACTGGGGTTGGAGTGGCTACAGTGTCTGTTATCAGAGTTGGACTAGCTGCTGTGTTCATTGTCAGGGATGGAGTAGCCACACTGTCTGTTACTTTGCCATCAAATCCAGAAAAGTCTTTTTCCTCTTGAGGGTACTGGATAGTGTTGAGCAGGGCTCTGTAGGCATAGTCCAAGCCACAGCATGTTATGGTGATTTTTACCTCTCTAGTGTTGCCAGGATGACACATACCTTTTTTAAAAGTTTTACTAGTTTTTCCAGATTTTGCACTTGTTTAGGGTGAAGTTTCCAAAACACTGGAGGGGCTGACTGGCCTATGTACTTGTCCATATGATCGCACACACCCTGCTACTCATGACTGTCCAAGCTCGGGGAAGATCTCTTGGTGGTATTCTTACATATTGCTCTAACCTTAAACAAGATTTGAACCATACTCAACAAAACGATGGTTCCCAGCAAAAGGAGCAGATTGGTTTCAAGGGTACTCAAGGGATATTAAAAATTTTTAGAATTCTCAAATGCTACTGTAAGTAGCCTAGTGGGGGAGGGGAACATGCAGAAGGATGTCTCCTTCACAGGTTGGCTCTCAGGGGGGCGGGGGGAGGGAGGTGGAGGGGAGGAGTGGAAAGAGATGTAATTGTTAATAATTCCCATTACATGGCTCCCAAAGTACAGAGGTGATGGCAATGCTAAGAACACATACCAGATCAGTTTCATGATCAATAATTCTATTGCCTCATAACCCTTTATCATAAAGTACAACAAAACAAGAACTTTAGACTAGGCCTCAAAGCCAATAAATGCTAAAACAACAAACACTTGCTGCAGTTAAGTACAGCATATTATACTTGTGACATAATGAAACTCTTGAGACCAAGCACTACAACTCCAAGAACAAATAAATCAACATTATGACAAGTGACTTAATCCAAAACAATAAATGCTTATTATAAATTCATTTTGACACACTCTGGTCAGATCTGTCATTATCTCAACCCTTCCTACCCCACATTGGGCACCAAAAAGTACTGTCATGGTTTAAGCCCAGCTGATAACTCAGAACCACGCAGCTGCTCATTTCATCTCCCCATCAATAAGATGCTCCAGGCAGGATTGTTTGGAGAAAAGGAAGAATGTAAACCTGACAGGTTGAGATAAGAATAGTCCAATAACTAAAGTATAATATAAAACTATTACTACTAATAATAGTGATAAGGCAAATAACAGGGGGAGAGAATATAGAACTAAAAATGGAAAGGAAAAAAATCCAATAAACACAAGTGATGCATAATGCAACTGCTCACCACCTGCTGACTGATACCCAGCCTGACCTGAGCAGCCATCTGCCTCTCTAGATAACTCCCACCAATTTATATACTGGGCATGACTTGCTTTGGTATGGAATACCCCTTTGGCTAGTTTGAATCAGGTGTCCTGTCTCTGCTTCCTCCCAGCTTCTTGTGCCACTCTTCACTGGCAGAGCATGAGAGACTGAAAAGTCCTTGATCAAGGTAAACATTACTCAGCAACAGCTAAAACATTGGTGTGTGATCAGCATTATTCTTAAACTAAAGCCAAATCACAGCACTGTACCAGCTACTAGGAAGGAGAAAAGTAACTGTTACAGCTGAACCCAGGACATGGACACACCTGTCCCCCTCCCAGTACAATAATCCATGCACATTCTTTTCCTATCTTAATATTAGAAAAATATGAGCAAAGGCACAATGTAAATTTTTATAAAGTTTTTAAATGCATAATCTAAACTACAAATTAATTGCTGAGTGTAGAGAAGCAAATGTGTCAGAAAGTATATTTTGAGCCCTTTTCCCACATTTAAGAAAACTTCATTTACATCGATGTTAAGATGTTCTATTTATATATAACTTTAAGTTCCCTTTCAAGTTAATGCCATATTCCAGGGCTTGAGCTAATATTTACAATAGGTAGCAGCTTCTTATGACTGATGTAAATTTTTTTCAATAGTTTCAGTCTTCCTGGGTTTTGTGAGGTTATCTTGACCAAGAGGTGTATGAGGGATTTGAATTAAAAAAACCACCCCTCCAGACCATTGATTATTGTGGAAATGAACCCACACTCTTTTGTTATAGCTAAATAAAATATTAATGCATTTTTGAGACAATATGTATTTGGGGAAAAGTAATTAAACCAGACATTAAGCTATTGTCATATTCATGACTACATTTTACATGGTTGAATGAAATTAAGATTGTAGTAGTTACCAGAATATTAAACAATTATTTGTAAAGTTATTAGATTGCAAATTTTCTTCCAAAAGAATTGGTGAAAACATTGTATCACAAAATATTTCCATTTGGAAAAAATTTTTAGGTACTGTTTGTGGACTTACATCAGTAATGTCTGAAATCTTTCAAGAATCTAACCAGCAATGATGCAGTCTAGTTTCTTCATAAATAAAGATTGTGTCTGATGTGCAAAGATAATCCTAAATTCTGGCTGTGAATTTCCTGCATGCAAAAAAAACCCCAAACCTATTATACTTAATTTCCATACTAAGTAAAATTTCTTCAGTTTGCAGGAAAGACTCTTGCATAAGAATGTCATTAGTATCCTTCACTATTTAAGAAGTACTCTTGCTCAAAAATATATCATAAACTAACTCTTCTTGTCAAATAATCAAGAGGCCAGAGGAATCAGAGACAAATAGTGGTGTTAGTGGTGTTAGTGGTGAAAGTGATGGAGCAATTGGATAAATTTTTCTTTGGTTACTTCTACACACATTATTACTGCACAGAGGTTAAGTATGTAAAAAAAAGAATAGAAATAGGATAGATATAATAAATATAAGATACTATAACATAATACAACATAACGTAACATAACGTGACATAATGTGACATAATGTAATACAACAATTCAATGTAATATAATGTAATGTAGTATAATAAATATATAAATATAGTACAATAAAAGACTATAAACTGAGAAAGCAGGAATTATTTGAAGACTGGACTACAAAGCAAACTTTATGTTATATATGCCATCTTTATTTATACATGTACATATATTTTGATTGACTTTTCTCTGAAAAGAGAGGTATGAAAAAGGAAGCAATTGAGAAGCTTAAATCTTCTTACCTATGACATACAGTGCTCCTACACTTGAGTAAGAGCAATCCCAGATGCAGCTACAGGTTGGGCAGAGAAAAGATTCAGAGCAGCCCTGCGGAGAAGGACGTGGGGGTGCAGGTCGGTGAGAAACGTCAAATGAGATGGTTTCAGTGTGCGCTCACAGCCCAGAAAGCCAACCGTATCCTGGGCTGCACCAAAAGAAGTGTGACCAGCAGGTGGAAGGAGGTGATCCTGCCCCTCTGCTCTTCTCTGCTCTTGTGAGGCCTCACTTGGAGTACTGTGCACAGTTCTGGTGTCCTCAACATAAAAAGAACATGGAGCTGTTTGAACAAGTCCAGAGGAGGGCCACGAGGACGATCAGGGGACTGGAGCACCTCCTGTGTGAAAACAGGCTAAGAAAGCTGGGGCTGTTCAGCCTGGAGAAGAGAAGGCTGCGTGGAGAGCTCCTAGCAGCCTTCCAGTATCTGAAGGGGGCCTATAGGGATGCTGGAGAGGGACTGTAGTGTTAGGACAAGGAGTAACAGGTTAAAATGTAAACAGGGGAAGTTTACATTAGATATAAGGGGGAAATTCTTTACTGTGAGGGTAATGAGGCGGCAGAATGGGTTGCCCAGGGAAGTTGTGAATGCTCCATTCCTGGAGGTGTTCAAAGCTGGGTTGGATGAAGCCTTGGTTGACATGGTTTAGTGTGAGGTGTCCCTGCCCATGGCTGGGGGGTTGGAACTAGATGATCCTAAGGTCCTTTCCAATCCTAACTATTCTATGATTCTATAGTTAACCCATGCAGCTCAGTAAGGTCTACCTAAATACTTTTTTCATGATAGTAAGATCATCTTCATGAACTGAAAAGATTTTTTTTTTTATAGGAAAGAACATCAGGCAAAGGACAGTAACATTTTTGTGTTCTACATCCTACTTTGGGAATTGTTTTTTTAGACATGAAAAACTTCCTATATTGTATATTGCTGAAGTTTATAAGTTAGCAAAGTTACTATCTCTCTACTCATCAAACCCATCACAGTAAATTATATTAATATTTGAAAAATATGCTGTTAAAACAGGCCTATGGTTCAATACGCTGATGAACAAAAGTATAATCACACAAGCTCTGGTGCTTATTTGATTCTGCTTTGTTTCTATAGTAACTATAAATAGCTAATTGTAGTACTCTCACAATTGTTCTTTTCTTTTTTCTTTGCTAACAACAGATGCTGGTTGTTTTATGGAGGGCAAGATCCTGTGCAGGGTATATCAACAAATTGCTTTATGTTGTTCAGAAGACAGCTAAGCTAATTGTTAGGAAAAATAATATTTGTTGACTGGATGTGTCTAGTGGCTTTCTACAGGAATAGATTTTATTATCCATCTTGATTAATATCTTAATTTTTGTTGTGGAGGCAGGAATGAGTCTCACATGAATGGTCTTTACTGACTATGCAGAAAACAGGAGGGAGAATTAATGCCAGTAGTAACATTACTACAAAGAAGTAATAAAATTTATATTGAGATTTAACATTTATGTGGAAATTAGAAATTTAGCCTAAAAGTATTAACTTGAAAAAAAAGTGAACAAATGCACTTTTGGTAAAGTAGCACTTCACCTGTTAAAGATATGAATTAAAATCTAGCAATATTCTAAAATTTATTCCAGTGACCTTAATGATGGACAATGGGTAAAGTCAATCTACCATGTAATACATGTTTTGTTAGCTCAGAAGGCTAACTAAACTTTATTTTGAGCCTGACAGGCGTAATATATATATCTGAGCACAGAGCAGTGCAGAATTTGCATTGAGACTAGGGTGCTGTCCATGCGCAACAGAGATGAGTATCTTGTGATGTTTTGATAAGTAAACTTTAAAAATAGCAGCAAATATTTGTACTTGGAATTCATTGAATTGAATTTTTCTTAACAGAAATGTTTTATTTTCTATTAATAATATATGACCCAAAATCAAGATACATTTCTAACTACAGCATTGCTTATAGTTATGAGTTATTTCATGGACTGCAATTGATATTTGCAAAATAGGCCTCAAAGGAAGTACCTTAAAATTCTACAGGATTGCAAATCTCATATTGGTCTATGAAAAGGGTTACCTGTTAACACCCTGCAGAACTTCAAGCCAACAAGTGTAATTTCACAAAGTTATAGATATTCATCCTGATTTGGTTCTGCTTTGCAAAGCCTATAAGCTATCTACTAAGATGCTGTTTGTAATTCTGTGAGGAGATCAGAGCTTTACATAGTTTAATATGCAATGGCACCTAAAATTTGTCAATCCTGTCTGAGGTTTATTTTCTGTTTAATCTGGTTTTCACAGATCTCAACATGCACAAACAGAACAGTGTTGAAAAAAATCAAACAATAACTGAATACACTGTTTCCAGCAAGTGAGGAATTTAGTTTCGCACAGCTGTACAAATGATTGAGAAAGCAGCTAATACTTTTTCTAAATATTTGCCAAAATTTATAACAATAAATAAAACCCCACCACAGTAATGTGCACAGCTCATCTCCCAAATGCCACTATTCCTAGATGTGCAGTAGTTTCTCTTACCTGTGAAAATAAGTGGTTATTTCAGAATATCAAAATGTTAGCAATTATACTGAAGAAACACAAGCTGCTGAAAAACCATAGTATTGATTTCTAAGACTCATACATGGATGATGGAGCAGTATGAGCCTGGCTTTGCTGACTTGTAGGATCCCCTTGGACAGCTATAACAAAATCTTGGAGCAGATTCCTCTGGAAGGCATGCTAAGGCACATGAAAAATAACAAGATGCTTGATGGCAGCCAGCATAGCTTCACTAAGGGGAAATCCTGCCTGACCAATTTGGTGGCCTTCTACAAGATGGAACTGATGGACAGCAGTAGAGCAGTTGATGTCATCTACCTGGACTTGTGCAAAGCATTTAACACTGTCCCACACAACATCCTTGTTTCTAAATTGGAGAGACATCAATTTAATAGGTGGACCACTTGGTGGATAAAGAACTGGCTGGATGGCCACACGCAAAGAGTTGTGGTCAATGGCTCAGTGTGCAGCTGGAAGCCAGTGATGAGTGGTGTCCCTCAGGGATCGGTGTTGGGACTGGTCTTGTTTAACATCTTTGTTGCTGACATGGACAGTGGGATTGAGTGTGCCCTCAGCAAGTTTGCCCATGACACCAAGCTGTGTGGTTCGGTGGATACGCTGGACGGAAGGAATGCCATCCAGAGGGACCTTGACATGATTGTGTGGTGGGCTGATGCCAACCTCATGAAGCTTAACCATTCCAAGTGCAAGGTCTTCCACCTGGGTTGGAGCAATCCCAGGCACAGCTACAGGTTGGGCAAAGAGGAGATTCAGAGCAGCCCTGCGGGGCTTGTGGGTGGTGGTCGATGAGAAAATGAACATGAGCCAACAGTGTGCACTTGCAGCCCAGAAAGCCAATCGTATCCTGGGTTGCATCAAAAGGAGTGTGACCAGCAGGTCGAAGGAGGTGATCCTGCCCTTCTACTCTGCTCTTGTGAGACCTCACCTGGAGTACTGTGTGCAGTTCTGGTGTCCTCAACGTAAGAAGGACATGGAGCTGTTGGAACAAGTGCAGAGGAGGGCCACGAGGATGATCAGGGGACTGGAGCATCTCCTATATGAGGACAGTCTGAGAGAGTTGGGGCTGTTCAGCCTGGAGAAGAGAAGGCTGCGTGGAGAGCTCATAGCAGCCTTCCAGTATCTGAAGGGGCCCTATAAGGGTGCTGGGGAGAGACTCTTCATTAGGGACTGTAGTGACAGGACAAGGGGTAATGGGTTCAAACTTAAGCAGGGGAGGTTTAGATTGGATATAAGTTCTTTCCTGTTAGGGTGCTGAGATGCTGCAATGGGTTGGCCAAGGAAGTTGTGAGTGCTCCATCCCTGTCAGTGTTAAAGGCCAGGTTGGATGAAGCCTTGTGTGGCATGGTTTAGTGTGAGGTGTCCCTGCCCATGGCAGGTGGTTTGGAACTAGATGATCTTAAGGTCCTTTCCGACCCTAACTATTGTATGATTTTATGATTCTATGAATCTGGAGAGTAATAATGTTAATTTCTATTGTCTCTTGTACTGAAGGTTTTGTGGATCTGTGTCCCTAAGTAATCTGAAGAATGATAAGGGAGATGGCTCACTTTCCATGTTCTTGACAAACTTAGTTGAAGTCCTACAGAGGGAGGATTTGTAGGCTATAAATCAGTAGCAGCAACTAACTACTAGCCTTTATCCATTCTTCAAAGACACAGTGCAGCATAGTGAGAAGGAATTAGGGGAAAATACAGAGGAAAATATCTTTACTATATTCTCATTTACAAGAAAGAACCCCCCAAATTATTCTGATTAGAGGATCAGTTTAGCCTTAGGGAAATGAACAATCATTGCAGCAGAAGCCAAGAACAAGATTTCTTTATCCCTAGAACTAAGAACTGTAAAATCATGTTTATAATTTTTTTTTGCTTTGGAACAAAACCAATTCAGCTACTGATTCAAACTAATTCATATTTAAGAATTTGTTTTGTAATGTAAATAATCAAAATTCTGTGAAGGTAGAAACTCTGCTGTAAATAACCCTGCTCCGAGTAACTCCTGTAACCAATATCTTTATAATACATGGTTGGGTGGTACAAATGTTACAAGAGAAATTCTGAAAATATCTGCTTTCCTTTTGCTTTGCTTACTCACTTGAGGGGGAGTAATGCTTTCATTTCAGTTTGAGTCTAAATGGAAAATTTCTAGATACAGAGAAGATATTTAAAACCATAAACTGATATTTTTGACTGGCATTTGTAGTTTAAAACCTCTGTTAATTAGAACTATTCAGAAAATACTTCAATGTCTGCCTTAGTAAACGTAGACTTCTTTATGTGTTTAATGCATAAGAGCTTCAGCTAACCATCCTGATTTTAGCTTTAACATTACACAATTGGAAACTGTTTCTAGTAAGCAATGATTTGTAACCAGTTGATTTTTTTACAATTAAGTTAAATGTATAATTAATAAAAAAAATAATTATTTCTATATTATTGCCTAGTCAACTACTGAATGGTTTTATACATTCATAAGAGCAGATGACTTTTTACAAAAGTGAACAGTTCTATATATATAAACATTTCTTCATATGACTCTACCTGAAAGTTTTTTAGAAGTATACCTTAATAAGATCTTTATCTAAAGTAAAAGAATTTCAAAAGGACCTTTACCCATTCCCTTCAAGCAGAGGCATCTGAACCTCGGGTCACAGAGTGATTTTTGTGGCTCTGAAGCCAAACACAGATTTCAGTTTCATAATGGTGAGAGTAACAAGTAGGTGTAAGGTGGTTAGCTCTATCTATGATATCAACAAGAGCTTATTGAAATTCTTTGTACATTTCTCATTTCAAGAGTGTGAAAGTGATGTCAGCAGTTTGGAAATTATTTAGAAAAGAAAGAACAATGTAAGGTTGAAAAACCTGTCTCAACTGTAAAAAAAAAAAAAAGTTAATCTATTTAGCTGTAAAAAAAGTTAATCTATTTAACTAAACATAAAGAAGGTTAAGAGGTGAATTGTCTGTAGTCTGCCACTGCCCACATGAGGAAAGTTTTCTGGTAGTAGAAGTCTCTAACCTTACAGATGAAGGGAGAATGAGACCCAGTGGCTGGAATTAGAAGCTTAATAAATTCAGAGTCTAAATGAGGTAGACTTATTCAGCAGTAAAATGTAGTTAAACTGTATAACAATTTGCTAAGAGTTGTGGTGGACTTTCCATCATTTAAAATGCTTAAATTAAGATTAGCTGTCTTTTTAAAAGATATGCTCAAACTCTGAAAGAACTGTGGGCTCAGTGAAGGAATTAGTGGTTGAAGCTTTTGAGGTGGTTTTGTTGGAAATCAGATTTTGATGATCATGTTTCTGTCTGGATAAAAACCTGTGAAACTTCCAAGGTCTATATTCCGTTTTCCTTTCTCATCAGAACATTATCTTCATTTGCAATTCATCTCTTTTGAAGCCATTGACACTTCATGTCCAATATGTGTAACAGATTCTGTCTCAGGAATACTGCTTTGTAACCTTATTCTGTTTTAGCACTAGTAAGCAAAATAACATTAAAAGCTGTAAGACATATAGTCCTCACATGCATTAGAATTGTGTCTGAAATCATTGTATTATCCTTAGTGTTATTTCATTATTTGTCCACAAACATTACCTCTGTACAGGGTAATATTTGATCACTGTTCACTGGGAAGAAAGCCCTTGGACTTTTTTTAGCCTTGATTATGTAGAATTACTGAACCCAATGAACCATCCTGAGTATCATGCAATGAAGCCACTGAAACACTCCTTTTACGGAGAAACCTTTCTTCACTCTAGACTTCAGTGCCATAAGAGCTGGAGAATGATACCTTTTGTGGTCCACCTTCAGTGGACTTAATCATGACTTCCCAGAGTAGTGATCATCTCCAGATAGGAGATTTCTGCCTTGAGCACGTATAAATGAATAAAATAGCACATGTATTATAAACTCATTATAGTGGGACATAAAAGACCTAGTTCTTGATGCAGAAAAAGGGACTCCATCAGAGATCAATGTGATCAGACAAAAGCCATTCATAATGAAGTGTCTACCCTTTTTATACTGTTGTCTGCATCTGCTTACAATAGCTTGTTGTATTATAATTGGATACATATACAATAGTACATAATTCAATAGTTTGCTGTATTATAATTGAAAACCTGGTGTATTATACTTGGATACATATACAATAACTTGCTGTATTAGTGGATACATAATCAATGGCTTGCAGTATTAAGATTGGATACATATACAATGAAGCACACAGCAACTAGTTACAATTGCTTAAATTAAGCATATGAGAACCTAGCCTTTAAAACTTGATAACAGTTCACTATTGTGTCTTAGCACATTCCAGTTTCTTCTCATCTTGCTTGCACTGTTACTATTGCTTCTTTACCCATGGCTTTCTTCATCCTCAATTCATGTCAAGCTCCACGTAGGCACTTGCTGACTTGGGAACATGGCCATTCCTTGCTAAAAATCTATCCACAAGTTCTTATGTGCAAAACATGCATAAAAAATAGAATGCTCTGTAGTGAAGAGGGCTCTCACATATCTGGGAAGATTTGTGGGTGTTATTCATACTCAAAGAAAGTAATGTTACCATGCTCATTGTTTGCCTTCGCAAAAACATTGGATTATCTGCATATGACTAATTATTCATAATAATTAATCAGCATCATACAAATAAAGTAGGTCCAATATGTCGTAGACATCTTGGACAAGTAAATACTCAAATATGCAGCAACAGGAGAAATAGCCAGTTCCTTGCTTCTCCCTGCCATACTAAACAAGGGAAACTATAAATGAAAGACAAGACTATGTATTGGGTCTGAGGATACTATTTATCCTTTATGGGAGTCTACTTTATTATACTCTGGAATGTTCTTTTTGTAACTGGCTAAAATAAGTCCAGTAGGCAGGGCTGATATTACAGCATAAAAAAATTCTCAAGCATCACATAAATTTACATGTGCGCTAATGAGTATTTAGCTTTTCATCAATTAAATAGGAGCATATTCTGTACTATAATATTTGAAACAGTCTTCTAACAAAGCTTAAATCGAGACTACAAACTTCACTTAACTGACTAAAATTTTCCATTGAGCAAATGTGTGCTCCTTGTTTGCGATAAACAAGATGGTATTCCAAATACTTACCTTCCTCTAAAATAAAATTACATTCTAATTTAGAGGGCAGCTTGCACTTGTTTTATGGGTCTATTTCCAGAAGCCATAATTTGCAAACTGCCAGCATTTTTTTGAAATAGCTCGTTCACTTTTTCCTAAAAGAATATACTGAACAAGTGTTATTAATTTACCTCTATTTTATGTTTGTACTATAATACTACTCTATCTAAAACACATAATGTTAAAACTAGCACATAACCCAAGACATATGTATATATTTGCAGATGATATCTCTTTTATTTGGAATTTAAATAATTATTTATGTTTGCTTAATATTTCCATATTTTATTTTCAGAATGTGAAGAGTCAAATTATTACCTAAATATCTAATCCTATCAAACATTTGTTATTCAATTTAATAATATCCCTATATTTTGATCTTATGTAATTATATAAAATTGTATGAACTCAGGTTGAAATATTCTGTAAAAAAGTGACAACAGGAATCTATCCATTAAAAAATCTGGCTACATTCACACTAGGAATTGTAATCCATAAAGTGTGTTTGGATGTAAAATTTCTGCCTCTGTAAAGGTAATAAGACAGCAAGTACAGTTGTAGTTAAACTACAGTAGGCAGATAAACACCACACAGTTGCTCACTTGCTTTCCTTGCACTAGAATGGGAGGATAAAAGTGAGAGGACTCACGTGCAGATATAAGGACAGTATAATAGGTAAAGCAAAAGGCACACATGTAAACAGTGCAAAACAAGGAACTCATTCACCAGGTGCACTCCTAGCCTCCTTGCTGGTGTGGCAGTATGAGAAACAGAGGAGGTCTTCACACTTTCTAAGCCCTGCTCAGCAATAACTGAAAAAAGCCTGACCCTAACCCTAACCCTTATCAACACTGTTTTGATCACGAATCCAAAATACGGCAACTCATGCACTGCTAAGAAGAAAATTAACTCTACCTCAACCAAACAATGAGAAAACATAGTTTTGCTTAACTTTACAATAGTTGAATAATTAAGTTCAATAATGCAGTTTCTGCAAATACTGTGTGAAATCAAACTTTCATAACCACTGGTTCTTTGGTGACAAAAAGAAAAGTTTAAAAAAAGTAAAAATTTTTATACCATCAAGCAATTAAAGCTATATCCTTCAAGCCCATCAATGAAAACTAACAAGTTTCATCCGCTACCCTTTTAACATACTTTGAAAGCAGTTTAGATATAATCTCATATCTGTCAGAAATTCAGGTTGATCTACTTTGTGTATAAATTAATTTCCAATTCATATCTCAATATAGCAGCCAAAATACTGGCATGGAACCTCAGTGGGAAGGGGGCATTAGAAAAGCACAGAAAACCTTAGGTTTAGACAAAAAACCCATCTGCATTATTGAAATACAATCCTTTTTCCATTTTGCTATTTTATAGGACATAACATGTGGCACAGAAACAGATTTTGAAAAGTTATTTTTACTTACAGTCAATAGACTTGCAAGTGAAGTGGCTTCCAGGTTTTCCAGACATGCAGAAATTTTCATTTTTTCATTACTCTGAAATATTAACGTTTCTCAGTATGTTTGGAGGGTTTTGCAAAGAAGATACTATTTATTTCATGTGCTGTACGTGCTATTAGCAGGAATTAATATTAATCTTTACAAGTTGAGCATTAGATACTAGAGAAAAAGAACATATGAGAAACCTCCATCTCTCTTCCATCCCTTCTTATGCTTCCCTGCTCACTTTCCCCAAAGTTGACAGGATTCAGTTTCCTAGATTTGACTATTTGAAAATTAAGCATCTGGAATTCAAAGGGCAGGAGAGGAACATCTCCCAAAGGAGGATTATCCCATCTTAAGACACGAACATGGAAAGGCTAAGTTTCCCCCAAAGAGCAGATATTTACTTATGATAACAGAAGGAATCTAATTTTTTAAAAAAAAAAACCTGGACATTCAAACTTAAATGGATAGCATTAGACACCATAAATAGCACATTTGAAAAATCCTATACTCCTATACTCTCTGTACTTGTCCCTAGTGTCCCATAAGCAGAAAGGAAAAGTCACCACCTCTTCAATACTGGAGTATTGCATACCTGCAGCTCAACGTAATTCCTCTCAAATAAGTAGAACTCTTATTGGAGTTGGCAGTGTTTCTCACTACCCCAGCTATTTCAGATTAAGTCCTGCTAATGTATATATATCCATGTGATCTTTTCATTGCCTGTTTCTGGCACACTGTATTGCTTGTTGTCCTACCTCAGTACGTACTCCACATATTCCCTCCAGTTTTTTTCACTTTGCTGTTGTACATTCTCTTCTACTTTTGTCTCCCTAGTGTAGCAGTAGTCTGTTTGCTTTTATTTAATTGCCAGTGTATATAGCAGTGCATTGAAAGAAACTACAACAAAAATAATAGTTTAAAATTCAAAAAGAAAATATTTCAATCTGAATTTGGATAAGGAAAGCTGGTTGGCTTTATAGAATTATATATTAAACTGGGATTGAAATGATTAGCTGTAGTGCTTTTTCAACTTAGAAGCTTTCTCATTATCTCAGATTTTAAGTATGATAGTGAGATTTCCAACAGAGAGAAGCAGTTGAGAAAAACATTCTGCTACAGTTAGTTAATTCTTCCCTACATGTGCTATATTCAGTGTATCCATTTTTAAACCAAATGAGTCAGCTCTGTCTTCTTTAGAACCTATG
This sequence comes from Agapornis roseicollis, assembly GCA_002631895.1. Lineage (NCBI taxonomy): Eukaryota > Metazoa > Chordata > Aves > Psittaciformes > Psittacidae > Agapornis > Agapornis roseicollis. The sequence goes on from NDXB01005374.1 coordinate 31,130, forward strand.
GAAAACCCTAGCTGTGCCAATTTTAGTGTGCTTATCTCTGTGGGAATATGATTTTCTAATCTTTATTGCATATTAAAATAATATAAAGACATGAATTTTACCCAATAGCAGGAAATACACAGATGGCTGAAGGATTTTTATAGTTCTTCAGCTTTGTTCTTAAAGCTAAGCAATATAATTTTTAGAAGTAGGTGAACTAACAAAATACATGCTTGTAGAACTGCCTTAGAAGATAATTTAGGATGGAAAAAGGGTCAAATCATTAACCTTTGAGTGTTTCACCTGCAATGTATTGATACATTGCCAAAGATGATTCTGTCCAGTAGCAGCCATTTCTGTCACTGAGATTGAAAACAAAGTGTAGGAAACAACAACAAAAAAAAGCCTCTTAAAAGATAGATCTGCCTCCTATAAAAGAGAGTCAGGTGCAAGAATTTAGGCACTGAGAGATGTAGGAGATCTTTGTGCCTTCTACACAGACAATTGTAATTTATGAATGGCAATTCATTGCTACCTCAAGCAGGAATGCCTCTGCTTTATATGGGAGAAGTTGTTTTAGTTACCAGAGACATCTGTGGCTCCACACATGCCCAGAACTTTCTCTGCCATACAGTGAAGTCAAGTCCTTCAGAATCCAAAGAAGAGGTGAAAGTCATCTAAAGAAATTAAGAAATGTGCAATGTAGGTATTTTTTCCTGATCTATTGATCTGGCCCTTTGGAATAAACACAAGTAGTGTCCCAAAATAGGTCAGATGAATTACATCTTACAAGCAATTATTTAATTCCATGGACCAAGGGTCAGATACTTTCAAGTAGACTTTGCAAATGTTAAAAAAAGTAAGATCCTGTCATAATTATTCCTTTTCTATTAAAAGAATTGAGATTTGATGGCTCTTGACAGTGTTTTCATTAAGGAATCACAAGCATGGTTAACTTAAATGAGGAGTCCCTCCCTCCTCTCCCCAACAGGCAAAATTTTCAAGTGAATGTCTGAGGAATTTTTTTCCCCTGTACCTGTAATTTTTTTCAAGGCAGCAAACCAGTAGTGATTTAGCTTACGTATTAAGGAGACAAAAAGAGAGATAAAGTGATTTGGAAGTGAGTGGACTGAGATATGTTCTCATTTAACCTCTAAATATTTTATAGTGTCATTTTTAAATACAAAAGAAATTGGGAGCTGGGGGTTGTGTTTGGTTTTTTGCTTTTGTTTTTTTTAAATGTAGACATAACTAATTTTTTGAGTACTGGGAGAAAACAATTCACAACACACAGTTAATACCTGAATGCTGCTGCATACTATAATGTACTTCTGTCCCCAGTAATTTCTGTTAACCAGTTTTCAACAGCTGTAAGTTTAGTGTGTTGTAATATGACTGAGAGCAAAATACAAATAGTGTGAAGAAAGGAGAAGAAAATTCATGAAAGAGCTCCTCAGCAGTTGCAAGAGCTATGTAATGAAGTTTCTAAACCAGTGAGCCTTGGAAACTGGAATTGTAGGTGGGTACTTACTCAAGGCTGAGTCTGATCCAAAGCAGCATTTCTCATATACACATGTGTTTAGACTGCTTTTTAAAGATCCTTTGAGAGTTTCTTGGATCAAGAAGCAATGATGACTGGGATCCACTGCAGAGCTTGGCTGAAATCTCTGCAGTGAGGATGTGAAAGGGAGATTTGCTCACATCTCTATTACACAAGAGCTACAAAAGGGCAAGATCTGATGAAGGTTCAAGAAATTGTGAGCTCATACTGGTACATGATTCTGGTCAAGATTTATCTATATCCAGAAGGCTTATGTTACAATTTAAAAGCTGAAGACCTCTGAAATATAAATTCTTGATAGGTAAGGTTTATATTGATGTGACATCACCCAGTATTTGGACAACAGCCTGCAAGATCTCCTGTCACTAGAATTTTTGCAGGCCATTAACTACTGCCAATTTTCCAAATTCATCTCTTAGAGCCTAATGCTGCTGGGAAACCTGCTGCTAATAATAATGACTATTTCTGTCATCTGAGCCCTTGTTTCTTACATACAGTGTGTTTTACTCTAGGACTTGTACGAGTCTCTTCTTGTCGTCCTATTTTCTTGTTCTTTTGTGGTATCCTCTGCCAGTGGTACTTTTACTGAGATGGCAGCATTCTGAAGCAATGAGATGCCTCTGTTATTTTAATCTTTAAAAAAAAAAAACCAACAGCAACAACAACAACAAAAGATACACCTTATTTTTTTTTTATTATTCTCTAAAATTTTGAATATGTTCTTCCCTGTTCACTGGAATTAAAAATGATCTATTAGTTTTATGGTGTCTTCCCCCTTAGGAGACTGGGAGTTCTTTGGGAAGAATAAAAACAAAGTACATTTGACTTCATAGAATTTATTCAGTAAGTTTAGCGCCATAATCCCTACTGATTCTCGTGCTCCAGAGTTCATACAGGTTATGGACTGGATGCTCAAAAGCAGCTACCTATGCTCTCTGATTACACTGAATTGCTGCTAAGGTATCTTAAGGGAAGGGTCTTGATCACCACCCCTAGAAGTGTTCAAAACTCATGTAGATGAGGCCCTCAGTGACATGGTTTAGTGGTGATCTTGGCAGTCCTGGGTAACGATTGGACTTGATGATCTTAAAGGTCTTTTCCAACCTAATTGATTCTATGATTCTACAATTCTATGACAAGGTGCCCTTTAGAAAAAGCGATAGGAACTTGATTATGTAAATGTGTAGTCACTCAAACTATCTAGTGCTTTTAAACATCAATTTTTATGATGATAGATCTGCCTCATCCCATATATATTCAGTACTTCCCTTTGTATCAAACAGCAGAAGCCTAAAAATATCTAGGAAGACAATGCACAGGATTTCCCAACTGAAAGTGACTCAATCCTTAGTCATTTTCTGGAAGCAATTGTTATAAACCCACTCTCACCAAAGTGTTAGACAGTCATAGACAAATCAACAATACAGCCTAATTTAAACTGATTTCTGAATGCTAAACTGTTTTTTGCCCATATTTAGCTCATACTAATTATAAAAGAAAGTGAGATAACGGTAGTGATAACAAGGATGCACAAAGCAGTTAACTCAGTTATCCATGGGAGGATGATCTGCATTGCGGTTTAGCTGTGTTGCATGTACAAGGCAGCCCAGCTGGCTTCACTTTGACCAGTTTCTCTGCAGAGACAATTTCACTGTGTCTCAAAGCAGTGTGTATCATACAATTTTCCACAACTTTGCAGTCAGTATAGACAGTAATATCACTGCCCTTTCTTTTCCTTTCTCTAAGATGCTTCTTCTGCCTTTTGATAGCCTAATATAAATATTTGTTTCCTTGCATGTCAAACTGCTTCTTATCCTTATGAGATGAATAATACTACTAATAAAAAATATAACAATAAAGAATTCATTAATTTATGTACACTTAACTTTGATACATCTAACATTAATTACAGAAATTCCCCTCCCAATTTGCTTATAAATATTATTGGTTCCTATTAATAATAATAATAATGAAAAAAACAGAATTTTCTCAATTCTTTCTGAAATATCTTGCAGTCATGTATCTGATATGTCTTTGTAGAAACATAACTTTTTTCTCCACTTTTTTATTCCCCAGAACTGTAGGGCTTTATATGTCATTCTAACAATAATGCAATCCAAAAGAAAGCAAAAGCTTTGCAGAAGAAAACATTACTATTAGTATTAGTATTAATATTGTTGATTCATTATTTCATATAGATGAAAAGTAGCTGATATTCCTCCCTAGCAATATGTAATTTCAGTAGTATCAAATGGCGTCCTTATCCTCTGATTTTGTTAGAGAATATCCGACACTTTTGAAACATCTAATCCTTATAAAGGTCCTTCATCTTCATTTTCATTTTGCATACTGCACTTCTTAAGTGTAACTTCCTTCAGAATAGAGAAATATCTTAGCTGAGAATAGTTGCCAGTTCATGCTTGATCCATTTAGACATTGTAGTACTGACTCTCAAACTGATCTGTGCAGATATATTGCTGTGGATTCTGTGCAGAAATTTGGCATGCAGTAGGAATGTCTTAGAAGTATACAGTATCCCAGAGGTATGTTACTCATTTATCTTGCAATCATTCTAAATAAAAGCCATGCCATTAGCAAAAAAAAAAAAAAAAAAAAAAAAAAAAAAAAAAAAAAAAAAAAAAAAAAAAAAAT